>NIPM01001661.1:0-16265 GCA_002738285.1 Holacanthella duospinosa
AACGGAGTATAGTATAACCTCAAAAATATGAATCTGAAACAAAGAAATAGAATCTGTGTCACTCAATTACCAACATAGACACTACGGGTCTACCAATAGCTTGCGTGAGTTGAGGTGGTAAAATTTTTCTCGTAACTTTTCGTAAAAGTCAGGAGNTCAGGCGCGTAAACGGCGGTCAATTGGTACGCCCGGTAACTTTAAATATAACAATTTGTGTAAAAATCAAGTTCACTTCTTTGAAATGCCGAAGAAAAGCGAAAAATCGAAGATAGTTGACAGATTCTTCTTGAATGCCTCAACTAAACTAGCCCAACAAGACAGTTCAGAAGACTCAGATTCCACACATGAAGAGTTACTTGATAATCTTACAGAGATAATCAAAACTGAGAAGTACTCTACTCCTATCAGGCTGTAATGTTTGAATTTAATTCGATAGTTCGTGTTGAAGTTTCTGACTTTGCTCCTTAAAAGATCTGTATCACAATCGGTTAAGCCAGTTTTCAGAATCATTGTTGTATAGTAAGATTTAGCGTTTGGTTTCTGTGTAAGAGATCATTTTGTAGTTAATTCAGACATCGAATTTCTAATTTTAACTAAAGCAACTCACCTCAATGACAAGCCCCATGTCAATGGTTTGCTTAAGATATTCTAAAATCTTCACATTCTCCATATGATTCCACTTCCTAATCTTTTTGTTTTCACTACTTTGATCAAGTAGCCTTCGCCTTTTGACCTTATGACTTTTCACATTGTCCATTTTAATCACCAAAAGCACCACCAATTAAAATATTTTTAACTTGAAAATTGAAATGTCTAGGCACAAGAAAGAAGACAAAGAGCAACTTACTCAACCCCCGGTTTGTGTAAAAACCGAGAGAGATTTTACGAAATTGTATCCTCTCTTATTGGTTAGAGCCACTAAGCCCATCCCACTTGAGTGAGATTGTGTAAAAGAGGAATGTTACACAATCTCACGCAAATCCACGCAAGCTATTGGTAGACCCCTACTAAAAATAGTTTAAAGTACTCAATGATGTCGTATCATATAGGGGGGAAAAGTTAAAATATATAAAAGATTCGTTTGTTATTTACGAATGCCCATTTGGGCAAAACGTTAGTTATTGCAAGACAATGTGAACGTTATGTCAATTTTCACATTTAGGATGTATCGATACTTAAAAAGAGATTTTTGGTTGCAGTTCAGAAAGAAACTGAACTCAAATATCCTGCGCAGTTGTGGACCGACACCAGAATTTTACTCCGTTTGATTTTATTAGCTTCATGGAGCTGAGAAACCTCCGTGGCTAACTGCGTGCCTTGAATCAAAGAAATTAACTAATCGAAAAACTGCACTACGTACCATCTACGCTGAAGCCTCCCGATTGTGATTCGCGTGGAGTCTGAATTATGGAATAAAGAGTGAACACAAGTTTGTGAAGACAAAGAGTGAAGTTTGTGGTGGGACGGCCCGATTGATTGGTGAAGCAAACGCTTCAAACTTTAGCCATGTATGATGAGGTAAACCAAAGTGCAGGAAGGACAAAGACAGTAAAGGTTTTGGTAAGCGCTGCGAAATCTACGCTGTCACAACCTAGTCTGAAAATAAGATAAAATAAAATAAAATAAATATTTTAAGTGAATTTATGTAGAATTACTGCTTTTTTTGAGTTTTTTGAGCAGCAACACTGCAACACATAAATATGTAGGGTGTAGATTGGGATCCTAAACATTTGAACAACTTCATAAATTTTGATGGCGCATATAACATGCTGAAGCGAAAGTTTGAAGTTAACAGTACTAATCGTTCTGTTTACAGTTTTTAACATTTACGGTATATCTTGTTGGTAATCCACATTTGGATTCTCTCCAAGCTGATTTAGAAAAAGCAGGAGTGAAGACGGTCAAATAACATCTCATGGAAGTGGTAGTGATTACAGCACTCACTCTGCCCGAATCAAAATGGTTTTGGCCAAAAGTAGAAACAGTGGCTAATTCAAGGCCATTTATTGTACAGAGTGTTATTTAAGTAAGTCTGGTTGCTAGGGCATAAGAGTGACATAGCGTGGGTTGGTGGTGCTGCCATCATGTGCATTACTGCAGAACTAAAATTTTCCCACAGCATTTGCGCGGCTAACAAATCTAACGGTTACTAATTTTTCCATAATAAGTTATAAGAAAAACAATTGGAGGACAGAATCAAGTAAAAATTAGAAATAAATATTACAAGTTATTTCAACTAAATAATTTTCAAAAAACAAAAAACGTATAATTTGAATTTGCTAAGTTAAGGATAAGTGTGTATATTTAAATTTGAGATTCTAGTGTCCGCCGGCGCATACTTCTAAACTGCTCAGCCTCGTTGTCATTTTTTGAAGTTTGAATGGAGAAAGTAAATTATTGTATATAAATAACTCACTGTATATGATAGATCAAAAACCCAAGGTGTGAAATGGAGCTATCACCAAATAATTTTTTTGGTATGATTTCCACTCTCCTCAAAGCCGAAACTAGAAGACTGAAATCCAGACAAACCGACGAACACGCTCAGAAAGGACTCAGCAAAAGGTTCCACATTTTTGGCAACGGTGGAGTCACCAATCCCTCAATTGATTCCAAAATAGAAACAAGTATAAGCGACAAAATCCCAACCTACAAGTAGATGACGACATGTCTCTCCTGAAATAGAAATTGAGAAACATCTTGGGTGTTTATCCTGGCAAGAAAAATTTGTTTCGAGTTGTTTGTGTCAAGAATGATTGGGGAACGTAAGAATATCGGTGGTCGAAGTTTAACCAAAATTTTCCCAAACAAGACGAATGTCTTCAAAATTATTAATATATTCAAATTTTTTCGTTATTTAGTTAAAGTATAAATATATATTTTAATATTTTAGTGTTTTTTTTTTTCGTTTCTTGGTCAAGATGTTTGGGTTTTGAGTCATTCATTAAGAAAAGCAGTGCTGGTAAGAGGAGGGACTAAGAAACGACAAAGGTGAAGGAAAGATTGTTCCTAGATGCAATACGTGTTAACAGTAATTATTGTCTCAAGTTTTCTGTTTTTCTCATCCTTGGCGCGGATAGGAAGAATTCCCTCTCACCCCTGCCCACAAACAAAACCGCCCTCTTAGTCCGTGGTTTTAAAAAGTCAAATTTTGTTGATTTGTCGAAATTAAGTTTAATTTTTAGTTGCAAAAGTAATTTTAATTTTGTAAATTGGAAAAACAGTTCTTCTGATTAGTGTTCCGCTCTCTCTCACCAAAAGTGAATCAAAAGTTAAGGTAAAAGGAAGGGAAACACTAATTAAAATTAACCGTTTTTCACTTTACAAAATTAGAATTACTTTTCTAATTAATGAAATTAATTTAAAAAGGTGCAGATAGAAGGTACAGGAGTTAAGGAAAGGGCGGCGAATGATTTCAAGATTGGATTCGAGACTTTGGTAAGTATGTAATTTTTTTTAAATTTTTTAACATTGAATCTGAGATCTAAAATATTTTATAGTTTTGTTAGGATTTCCATTCTCTCGTAAGAGACAAAATGACTTAGGAAAGTTGCCGCAAATGGATAGGGAATAACTTTTTCCTATGACATTTTTCTCTATGGTCATGCGTTAACGTCAAATGTAATAGTTTGAACCACAGATGAAACACGGAAAAAATTTCGAACCCGATCCACGAACCGATCCAACAGAAAAAATTATCGAACCCGAACCACGAACCGATCCAACAATGAAAAAAATTATCGAACCCGAACCGCGGACCGATCCAACAATGAAAAATATTTTCGAACCCGATCCACGAACCGATCCATCCAAAAATAAATCGAACCCGATCCACGAACCGATCCAAAAATGAAAAAAAATTTCGAACCCGATCCACGAACCGATTCAACATTAAAAAAAATTCGAACCCGATCCAATTATCCAAAAATTAATCGAACCGATCCAATGTTCTAACACCCTCCCCCATAAATTTAGGAGTAAGCGATCCACGAATCGAGCCAACGGACAAATCGATCCGAACCAACAAATCGAACCAGGACCACGATTCGAACCAGGAGACAAAAACAAATCGAACCGATCCACCATTTTAAAAATCTTTCGAACCCGATCCAACATTCCAAAAAAATTTCGAACCCGAACCGCGAACCGATCCAAGAATGAAAAAAATTCGAACCCGTTTCACGAACCGATCCAACATTATAAAAACCTTTCTAACCCGAACCACGAACCAATCCAATAAGGAAAAAAATTATCGAACCCGATCCAAGAACCGATCCAACATTTAAAAAATCTTTCGAACCCGAACCACGAACCGATCCAGCTATATTTCTACCGATACCGATCCGATCCACCATCCGATCCGAACCGTGGTTCGATTCCTGGATCGAGTTTCATCTGTGGTTTGAACACAATTTTGGCATAAAATAAAAACAAATGTGACCACAATCAATCGGTGGCCATAGAGAAAATTGTGATAGGAAAAAGTTACTCTTGTAATTGTTTGCAGCTACATTCGTAGTGGATATTTTGTGGGTTGTTAGAAAACAAAAAATTTGAAAAACAAACTTTTAGAAAAATTTTGAGATGGGAGATTCTAATGTTAAAAAAGTTAGAAAAATTCTTTGCGTACCCAAAGGTCTAATCTTGACTCTAAACGATGAGAGTCGAGTCGAAGTCATGACTATGATTACTTGATTTTTGGGTATGTCAGAGTCATGAATCCAACACCAAAGTCACATGATACAAAACAGAAAATGGGATAGGAAAATCTGAGTTTTATCTAATTTTTACTTATCCGTGGAAGTAGATGAGAAAATATGAAAAATTAGTCCGCTATGCTCACTTGCGCTTATTGGTAAAGTCATGACTCCCAGTCATAAATTACTCCCAAACGCGAAGGTCATCAAATGATTCCCAACTTCCAAAAATGGTTTGGAGTCAGATTCATTGAGAACACTATTATAAATTATAAAAGCATAAAAATATAATAACTTTATGCATAAATATGGTCCTTTACTGAAGTCAAATTTTAAACTTTCTATTCCCAACTAAGATGGGCTGCCTAGTGTCACAAATAGAAAAAAAAATTAATTTAAACATTTGCTGCGAGTTGGAAGAAATTTGAAAATATGAGACAAAAATTTCTGTTAACTCATATTGCATCTATAGGTACAGTCCATATCGCTTGCGAAGAGGCCGATTTTGAAGGCCATGACTAAAATGCTTACCAACAAAATGCTGACAGAGAAAAGGCTAATCAAGTTACAGTAGTCAAAATATTAATAGCCGAGGGGATGGTTTTTGGGATAATTGTGGAAATATTTAATCTGTCATGGTGAAATTAACATCAGAGGTGCATAAGGAGGTGACAAATAGCCTCGTGAAATCTCAGACACTTGGGGCAATCCGTATCCAACATATACAAGATAAAGTAAAAATGAAAGTGGAGAAAGCTCCAAATATTAATAGCCGAGTTGCTTTAATTCACATAGACAAAAACTAAAAGTAAAAAAAAAATTCCAATTAAAGAGTTCTGGAGCACTATTGGAAAGTTGGAGACTGCAGCTGCTGCATTCATTGTAAGTTTTTGAGCTTTTGTCAATCGATAGCCTAGAAGTACTAGATTGACTTTGCGAAAAAAATTTATTTATTTATCAATTTTTGAATTAGTTATTCAAGTTTCACAATTACCACACAAAATCCTCAAACGTGTGGCAATTGTGAAATTTAAAAAACCCAATGCTTTTGGCATGGGCTCAACGACTTGAGTTTTATACTCAAAATTCTCAAAAATCGAAGGGACGAGGAAAGACATGCTAAGAAATAGGGTTTCAAAATAATTCAACAATTAATTTTTGGAGGTTTCCATAAATACTTAGAAGGTTCCCATAAATAGCCAGAAAAGCGGATCATGTTCTAGTTTTCACTATCAACATCAGTATGATATTCTCTATCACTTTATGAAAAAAGTTTAAGTTGAAATGACCGTAAATTAATTCTATCTAACTTTTCACAATTACCACACCTAGTTTTCACAATTAGCACACTTTTGTTGTTAATTGTGAAAGTAGTTTCGCATATGCAAATAAATCGCTCCAAGCGTCCGAACAGATGAATTAATTGAATAAAATGCATACAGCGATAGAGAATCGTATTTTGAAAAAATTTTGTCAAAAAATTTTTTTAGGAAAAACCTTTATTCCCTTATATTTTTTGAGTCAAACTCAGAAAAGTGATAAAAAATTTCACATATACCAAACAAGTCCCTATAACGTTAGATTTAAACAATGCATCGGATCAGTTTAAAAAAAACATTTGTGATTAGAAATGATTCTCTATGATTGAGCATCTCGCCTGATTTCCAGCAATCGTAATTGGCAATTCGACCTACGTCATCGGTGGTTTGATTGCAAAACTTTACAGTAAAAGTTGATTCAGAAATTGGATGAATAATTAACCTAACAAATACCCATTTGGAGGATCTGCAACAAAATTTTCACGAACTATTCCGCCACATAAACGCATCGTGAGTATTAGAGATTAAAATTATTAGAAAAATTAGTTGCCTCCGCTCTCATCAATACATCGAAAAATTTATTTCCACAAGCTAAAGGTATTTTCTACTATAAATTTTGTTTTCCTTAACCCATTGTTAAATAATTGTTCCTGACTTGTTTCCTTAAGACAGGAAAACCCCAAGAATAAAGTTAGGACCGATTTTAGTGGTTTAGGCTAGCTTAAATTTTTCCCAAATGTGGCTTGTCCTAAGGAGATAAGTTAGGTTTCGAAAATGTGGGCATTTCTAACTCCTATCTTAACATTAAGTTAGGCCGATCTTAGCTTTGAAAATGTGGCGCCTGATCCACACCGAACTAGATTCACCAAATCTTAAGGAATTGACGTTCATCGCCCTAGTTTTCGTTATAAATTTTAGCAACTGAGGAGCATCCAAAATTTCACTCGTCTCAACCAAGAAAACGTAAGTTTTTTGTGGGTTACGACCTCGGCTTATCTCATACTGGGCCGGTGTTGCCACGTGGGACCAGCACGGATTCTACATTAGTAAACTTTTGGTAACTCAAAAGTTTCAATCACCAACTGGTGTTGGCGGACTAAGTCAAGGTTTAGTATTAAGATAGGATTGATTTGAAATTGACGTTTCCGAATTAGTATCTTTTACTACAATTAATATAATCATTAATTAAAAAGAATTAAGTCTATTGATTTACTAAGCTCAAAGATTCTTCACTATCGAATCCAATTAAGTTAAGTCTCCAGCGCTTGCGATTAAGAACAAGCGGAAAAAGTAGACATGAATTGTAACGGGTCTTGTATCAGACCATTGGCAACAAGTGCCATTTGTAAGCGCTTAAGAATCAATAAACCGTTACAAAATCATGCGATAATCATTTGTTGCAATGCATAAAACGTAGGGAGGAAGGTGAACGATACGAAGAAAAGTAGGTCGAAATGAAGGGCGGTTGTGTAATGGCGATCTTACAAGGGCTTGTTAACTGCCCTCCTGCCCTCATAAACCAAGCTTGCCCTCCTGCCCTCTTGCCCTCACACCCTCCCGAATCAACCTTGCTCTCCTGCCCTCATGCCCTCACGAATGAAGTCTGCCCTCATGCCTTCACGAATTAAGTCTGCCCTCCTGCACTCATCGAGAGAGCAGGAGGACACTTTGTTCATGTAAGAATCAAAACGAGAGATATTGAGATGCAAATAAAGCGAATCATTTAGAAATTGGTGTCGGAACAAGTGTCTAAACTCAGACATAAAAAAGAGGACATGAGAAACAAAAAAATGATGACAACGTACTTTCAAATTGTAATGTTGTATTTCTAAATATTATTACCGTATATATTGACAACTTGGAAATTTTTGATAAAAAAAACGCATTTGTTTATGTTTGCATGTTGGTTTAATTATTTTTTAAATAAAATAAAAATTAAGCCCGATTATTACGTTTGCATTTTAAACTAGGTTCAATATAAATCCACATAAATAGGGGTATAACAGAAGTTAAATGTTTATTTGAGGGCAAGTTAACTGGCCTTGTGCCCTCACGGTCTAAATCTACACTCCTGACCTGACAAACCAGGCCTGTCCTAATGTCATCACTAGCAAAATCTGCCCTCGTGCCCTCATGGCCTCACGAATCACCCCTGCCCTCGTGCCCTCATGACCTCACGGTTTAAGTCTGCCCTCCTGCCCTCATGCTTTGCCCATGTATGATGGCGATTGAGATTGGACGGTAGAGAGTGCGGTTAAGTGGTAGGAAGTGTATTGATACGGCAGGGAAAACCTTTTGGGGGTAGGGTGAGCGTTTGGGTGGTAGTGATTGTGTTGGGACCGTAGGGAGTGCATTTGGGTAAGGTGATGTCGGGCCTAGGTAATGACCAGGTAGGGTAATGTTGTGGTTGAGTAATGCCCGATGTTGTATAATGTCTGGATGTTGGTAATGCTCGGGGTACGGTAATAATTGATGTCGAGTCAACATCGCAGATTCGTAATATCGGGGGTTGCTTAATACCCGGGGTAGGGTCATGCCAGAAGTATAGTAATGTCCGCGGTAAGGTAATGCCCGAAGTAGGTTATTGACGAGGTCGGATCATGCCACGGGTCGATTTATACCCTGGGTAGGGTGATGTCGGAGGTTTGGTAATTCACAGCAAAATTTAATATCGGGGGCAGGGTAGTGCTCGTGGTAGGGCAATGTCAGGATAGGAAAATTTCCGGACTCGGGTAATGTGTGCTAGTACTAATGTAATGGGATCTGGGGTCGGGTAATATCGGAAGCAATCTAATGCTTGGAGTATAACAATGTTGGGAATAGGGTAAAGCAGGTGGAAGGTAATGCCCGGAATAGTCTAATGTGCTGGTATAGTTTTGCAATGGGTAGAGTAATACAAATGTAGGGTAATACAAGAGTTTAGGTAGTTTCAGATGTAATGATATCAAATTGTGGTAATTCCCGTGGTAGGAAAATTTTAGATGTAAAGTAATAATTTTATAGGTAAAATATGTCCGAAATAGGGTAATGTCGGGGTAAGATAATGCTCGCTTAATGATAATGCTTTATGTAATGTTAATATGGGCTAATCACCGGAGTCGTGTAATGTGTTACTTTTGGTAATATCGGGAGTAAGCTAATGCCCGAGTTGGCGTAATAGTTGGGATATTCTAATGTCCGGAGTAAGGTAATACCATTTTGTAGATTAATGTGCGGGGTAGGCTCATGCCAGAATTTAGGTAATCCTAGAGATTGTGAAATTCCCTTGTTTTGGTAATTTCAATGTAGTGTAATCCTCTAGTTCGAGTAATGTTGGGGGTAGAGCAATGCCGGGAGTAAGGTAATATCTAGGACAGGCTAACTGCCGAAATATGGTAATTTCAGGGTATAATAATTTGCGGGGTCGGTTAATGTCACGGGTAAGGTAAGGCCCGGGGTTGATTAGTAGGGTAATGCCATGGGTAGAGTAATGTCAGTAGTAGGGTAAAGGTCGACGTCGGGTAATGTCGGGGGTAAGGTAATGTAAAAACAAAAATAATTAAACAACTACAGTAAAGTTCGGCTATAGTGACTCCGGCTATAATAGAACTCCGGCTATAGCAAACCACACTGTGCGGTCCCTGCCAAGCAAATGGGAGATTAAGTGTTAAGTAGTCCGGCTATAATGAAATCGGCTATACTGAACTTCCGGCCTTAGTGAACCAAACCTACCGGTCCCCAGAGTCATTTTGTCCGGTTATAGTGAAATATGTCTGAATTCCGTAATGAGACCATTTGCTACTACTGTTCCTTATACTTTTATGCCTGCCCATATGCACCGGACTTGCATGTTGACCTATGAGTGAGTTTGAGTTTATTAAGTAAATTACTAATTCACAATGTCAAAATCAGGCCAAAAGCGCACTGTGTTGTCCTTAAACGATATATTCGATATCATTGCTGCACTGTCTTCCAACACACCTCACCAAACGTTATGTGAGAAATATAAGATTGGAAACTCTACAATTGTTCTTACTTTGAAATCAAAATCCGAAATTGAAGAAGACTTCCAAAGATTTTCTGGTGTAAGTTAATAATAAAAGTGTTGAAATATAATTAGGTTACATTTAAGTAATTAGTTAATATTCAAATATCAAATTTTTAGAATATAAAGCGCCAACGCCGATGTAACTATCCAAAGTTGGATTCTGCACTCATCAAATGGCCTCAAGTAAATCCCCATTACCCAGTGCTTCTCTAAATCGGCTTAGCTGAACTTATAGTGAAATATTTGGATATAATGAACTATTAAATTGAAGTGCCCGTTCACTATACGGATATAATGAGCTCCGGCTATTCTGAAGCAATTTTGCCGGTCCCTACACATTCACTATAACCAAACTTTACTGAATAATGGTGGCGACTGGATGAGAAGAGGATGACCAATCGTACAAAATCCAGCATCTTGTACAGTTAATAGTTGTCTGCGCCGCCGTAGTATTTTTTTTTCGAAAATTACGGCGCGAATCCACTATCACAAAATTTTCATAGTTTCGTAAGTATGATAGTTTTCTGACCGCATTAATACGACCTATTTAATGTTTGAAACATGTTACAAAATTTATTAAAATATTTGTATCGTTTTTATTAATTTTTTAATTAAGCTTCGTCCAGTCTGTCATCGTTTCTACCCACAGAAAGATTATCCCACAGTTCCTAATTACTAGGAGTTTTTTAAATTACTAGATTACTAAATTACTAGATTATTCATCCGATCATAAGTTTTCGAATATGGTTCTAGAGACATTTAGAAAATGTCTTACTCGAGAAAGAACTTGTAAAGATTGTGACACCAAACTTATGTCAAAGTTGCATTAAAACGGTCATCAGATTTAAGTAAAATTCTGTAAGCGGTACCAATGATCGAAAATTCGATCGATGAAATTGTATTGGATCCCTGACTAATTATCACCGTCAGCAATGAAAGTGAACCAGAAACAGACATTTCCTCGTGTGAAAATGCTTAACGTTTTAATTGTGTAAAAGGTAGTTCTGTCAGCCTTATTAGTAAGTTGTTTAGTAGTAAAAAACTTTTAAAAGGTTAGACCATAAGCTGGTTAATTTTTAAAATTTTCGAACTTCAAAAAATAACAAACCGAATAAAATAAAAGTAATTTCAAAAATAAGTAAAAATTATTAACTTTATCAAGTTTGCCAAGGTTGTTAGGAGAAAAGTCCTCTTTCTCCTTCCAATCCTAAAGTTTGTCATAAAAACCCTATCAAAATTTTATGTTTCAATTTGCATAATTTTTCTCTTTATGTTTCAATTGGCATAATTTTTCTTTTTAGTACCAGACAGCTGGATAGACGGATGACACCCGTCATCTTACTCAGACATTTAAATTTTTTATTTAAACATAGAGAATGCCCTAACCTGTTAGAGGTATTTTATCTTAGCAAACTTGGGTTAGTCATTGCAATTGAAAATTCATAAAGAAAATCGTAAATTCAAAAGTGAATATTCGAAGAATTAGGCAAACTCAAACACCAAATTATCATTTATAAGATGTAGGGGGTCTGACCCACCACTTCGAGATTGAGACAGGAATTGTTATAAAAATTTAGCCGGTGTGGGCTATCATCCCACGTATATCCATATTGGTAATTGCTTTTACCATTTCAGCTGCATATCTATTCTGAAAATTTTTGTGTTCTATCTCAAAGCAACTTTGAAGCTTTCATTGTACATTACCAGATAAGGAGTCGATCGTTTAATTTATGAGTAGAGTATATGGGATAGTGTTATGCGCATACCCCTTCAATTTTTATGAATATTTAATAATTTAATAATATATTAATTCATATAAATTAATAAATAAATAATATAGTCTGCAAAATTTTTACAAAATGTGACGCAACTCGGATAATGTCCTAGGCGCACTACTGAAAAAATTTATAAAACAAGGAGAAGCTTTACACCATGGAGAAGGGAGAGAATTTATTAAACGGGTAGAAGCTGCTTGAACACCATGTTCTTCGCTGAAGAAAGCTTGTATTATATAGGGTATCCCTGTACTTAAGTCCACCTTACATCGCTATGTAAATTTTTTTTTAATTCTTTTGTGTAGACCACTACATCCTATTTATAGAATTAATGAGAGGCAGACTTTCAGAATTAGTTTTAAGTTCATTCTACAACGAAAGTGAATTATACTAACTATAAGTAAGAAAAGATAGAAGGCACACATCTACCGTATTTTATCGTTTGCTTCTAAAAATCTGGCAAACTTAGATGTACAACAGGAGGTAAAACTGATAACTTTCAATTATTAAACTGAAAACATGCAAGTTATAATTTTGCAGCTTGAGGGTGCAGAAGTTAGCTTTAGGGGTAAAACTTTCCACTTATCTTCCTTCTTTTAAGCAGAAAATAAATACTATAATAGAATGAGAATCTCTAAAAATGAAAGTAAATGCAGTCGCAAATTTTTTTTTAGCGTAAACCTAAGCAAAATAGCGTAAACGTAAGCAAAACTAAAATAGTTGTTTTCAAGAAAGGGGAAAGGATCTCGAAATCTAACAAATTTACTTGGTCTGGAGTTAATCTCGAAATCTTAAGAGAGTACACCAACCTCTGTCTCACTTTCTCATCTTCAGGTTTTTTCTATTATGCAGCCAAGTCGTCGCGATAGGAGCGGTACTCTGCATTAAGACGTAGCAAAAAATTCAATCTCGCCAGTACCGACGCCCATCTCAAACCCAAAATCAAATCCATAACACTCTACGAAACAGCAATGTGGCTATGGACAGGAAGATAATAGTAAAATTGTCCAGCAGCAATTCTATAAAAGAATTTTGAGACTTCCATTGTCAATTCCGAAGTAATTCGTCACACTCGAAGTCGGTAGACCTGCTCTAACGTTTGAGATCCACAAACTGATGATATCCTAACTATACCGTATCTTTCGACTTCCATGTGACTCATTAGTACATAATTTCTTTCTAGAACTGAAGAAATACTTCCTCATTGGACATGACAAGAGACATAATTAGGTATACCATATGAACGTAATCCTAAAAAAGTTAACGAATTATAATACAGTGGTTTTAATTTAATGTTACACTTCGCTTATTGTCAACCTGTTGGCTTTCCCGCGGTTAAACTCCATGTTCTCATGTACTAAATACTCTGCCTATTGTCACACCACCTATTGTCAATCTCCTCCTATTGTCATTCCATTTGAAGAGAATGTATAGCACATAAACCACACTTTAATGGCAACTTTCGGTTCTCAGGACTAGAATATACTCATGTTTGTTTAAATGGTGTGGGCGGTCAGAGACCCTTGGGGGAACTCTTTCATTAACCTATTTGTTGTATTCTACTATGCCATCCTCGATCGTGAATGTTTCTTTAAGACTCACCCGAAGTCGCGGTTTTCTTCCAACCGTGAGTATGCCAACTTTAGATGGGCACATGGCGAGGATTGAGAAACTTAAAGTTTTAATGATAAGCAACATTGGAACTGAAGAACTTTGCAAACAGGTAACGATAGTTTGGGAGTTTCTGACAAAATAATATCTCAAAGCCATTTCTCTGGCATATTGCAAAAAAGCTTGCTGATTACTTTAAGAAGTAATTTGCTTTTAGAGTACTCTAAATTCAGTTAGTAACTTCAAAAGCTGTAAAATAAATCGAAAAAGATATCGTATTATAAAATGCACCTCTAAAACCAGAAATTTCGGTTTATGTCACATAATCTTTGAATTATCAGTCAGTTGACATTATCGGCTATTGTCAACTCCGCCTCTTGTCAACCGATTTTTTGGCTTTCTCGGAGGTGACAGTAAGCTAAAACCACTGTACTAACATTGTAATTACTGGAACTTTATTTGATTCTAAGGAACACATTCTGGATGAAATCAGACAGAGCCTCGAAAACTCAGACCTCACTTTGGCCAAAAAGTCCTCTTCAATTCCCCACTACATCTGTTTAAAAACAACTATAACAGAAGCACATTATCTCTCTGTCCCAATTCCCTGCCACCTGGGCCCTGTTTTATAAAACTTGACAAGTTGACAAATGACAATTTGACAATTTACTATTTACAATTACAACTCATTGGAAATAGTGTTTTATAAAGAATACCAATAAATTTAAGAGTTTGACAAATTGTCACTTGTAATTTTACAAATTGTCACTTTTGTTTTGACAAATTGTCACTTTTGATTTGACAAATCTAAAGTCAGTGCACCCCGTGAAATTTACCCTTGGCTTTAATTCCCTATCTAGACGAGTTATTTTAATATCAATATCATAACTATCACTACTACTTGTGTCACTTAAGATTGAGAGTGGCCATTGTGATGGTTAAATTTAAATAATTATTACATTAATGTTATTCTAATAGACTTGTAGTCAACTTGACAGAACCTTTACCCCTATGTCAAATTGTCACTGACATATCGACAACTTGTCACAATATTAATTTTTTTTTACAAAACAATAAATTCAAAATTGTCAAAACCAATAGTAATTGTCAAATACCATTGGTAAAAATCACGATTTTACTGGTAATAGTAAATTGTAATTGTCAGTTTCATAAAACGCTTTTTCGTGAAATTGTCAATTGTAAATTGTCGACTTGTCGAGTTGTCAAACTTTTATAAAACAGGGCCCTGGTTACGCTTATCGCCCAGCTTAGACTAAACAACAATACCATCTGGAATAAAAGTGTCTGGTACAACCTAGGATCATTTCTGGAAAAATCATGCGGGCTATGTGGAGAATCACTTTCTTTATCACATATATTTGTGTCCGTCCCTTTTTCCAATATGAAAAAATTTTCTACCTCTAACTTTCTTTCTGGGTAACTGAAATATTAATTCTACCGATCGTTCTTATTGGCATCATTTATACTACTACTATAACTACAATTTAACCCAAATTTAAGACTTGTAATTAATCTCAAATATTATAAGTTAAGTACTCAGAATTCTTCCCTTTTATGCGGAAGGATTTGGCTGCGAACCTAGAAGTCCAATAAAATCCAAATACAACACAATAAAAGTTTTTCTGTGTACTCTCCTGAGCAACAAATGTTGCCAATTTTATAACGCAAACGGTAAAATGGGCCAGCCTGCTCCCTCCACACTTCTGACTATTTTGAAAAATTTTTTGCCAATCTTCATTTTGTTTTAATTAGAATTTATAATTCAGATGTATTTATCATCTATAGAAATTACTAAGCAAACACATTAGTAACATTATACTTTCTACAGAACATGGCCGTGAGGAAAAAGTATATTTGTTTGAGAATAATTAAGCCAGAGGTTAATCGATTCGCAGTAACAACTTAAAAAATTCTGAAACTCTACCTCAAAATCAGAAATGTCTCAAAAATTTCAAAAAAAGTTTTGAGTTATTGTACAAAGTAAATAGACTTAAACTACTTAAACACTAAGAATAAATTATCACAAGATATTACCGAAAGCGCTGACAAAACATTTAGGTTTCTCTGAAATCGATAGAGTAGATGCCTCTTCCTGAGCCTCGTAGTGTTCCAAAACCCTTCTGACCAGGTGAAAAAATTTCCCCTCATATTTCAACAATACTCAGAGTATAATTTGAAGTGTATAATTTCAAGTGTAAACTCAAGTGTATAATTTCTTAAATTCCAAAACATGACAAAGTTATTAACAAAACAGTTCGTGCTAGAAAAGTTTGCATTGATATCATCAAAATAGTGGTAGAAACTATTATTCCAGTGAAGGGTGTTCTGAACTACCGAACTCCAAATGTAGATATTAAAATTACAGGTCGATTTGGAAGATTTAGGGAAAAAGTACTAAAGCGTTATGTATATTATTAGGAATAGAAACTAGACAGACATAGAAAACATAGAAAGTATGATTTACTGACTAACAATTATTTAACCAATAACCCAAAATCCTTGTCTACTATAGTGGAGATATAGCCTTCAACATGTTGGCAAAAGTTAGGTTTTGAGATGGATTTGTGAATCTAACATTGCCAACTCCCATCTGTTCTCTCTTTGTGATTGGTCTTATATTCCTTAAAATTTGGCCCTTCCTAAATAACGTCACATCGGCGTCGAAGACAAATTGGGTTTCGGCCTTTGCAGTATACAAACGTGATGCCATCTGTCAACAATTTAAAAAATCACAGGCATGTTGCCAATTTAGGTTTTCATGGTAGCATTCATACTGCCCACCTCCCTTGTCTTACCCCGAAGTTTCTCCCCCCCC
>NIPM01001662.1:0-15949 GCA_002738285.1 Holacanthella duospinosa
ACAAAGTTTCATCTTTTTTATATCTCATAATAAATTTTTTCCTTTACCTCTTTGCGTGAAACGGCGTAATATTTATGACGGATCAGATGGTATTGACTTAACGACATCAGTGGTTTATAATGATTTGTTAGTATTGAATTTAACTTCTTTACAATGAACCCAATATCAGGTAGAAGGTTTAGTAGGTAGAGCTGGTTATTGCTCTGAAATCATCAATGAGAATTTATTCATCTTTCTTGGTTATCCCTTTTCGGCAGACTCGCGCGAGCTTTAAATCAATGATTTGAAGGAATAATGAGTTCAAAATGAATACAAACCTCCTAACGAAGAATAGTTTCTGAAACGAGAATATCATTATCAAGTAAATTATGATGAATTACCAATCTATTTCAATCGATCATATAACGATTGTTCTATCTGCTTCCATAAGGAGTTTGATGTTTGTAATTGGGATAGTGGCGATGAGCCTTTATTTTTATGTCAAGATTAAGGTTTTAGAACAAGAAGTGGATCCAAGCTTCTTGTTAAATCTCGTATAGTTTTTTAATAAATATATTTATTAAATTGTATTAAGTTAAAAAGAATTTCATTTGCGTTGCCAATTCATTTTGAATAAGCGTTGATAATCATTTCATACTTGGTCTTAATTTCATCAAAAATTATCATACGATGACGCTAGTCAAATCCGGTAAAATGACAATTTGCTGACAAATCGACCATGATACAATGTAAACAAATCAGTGGAATAATGATAAATGCAAATAAACATATCTGCGTGTATGCAAACCGTAATGCCAATATCATTAGGCCAAATAAGCGCAAATGAAAGTGATTAGCCCCTTACCGAATATTTAAACGACAACCCCTTCAAAAATCCAACATTAATGGATAAACGTATAGACCACGAAGATATCGAAGGTGGTACGAAGAAGACAATCCATAAGAAATATCGCCCAATAACGCAATCATTTTACGGAGTTCATCATCATAAGAAATTTGAAGTAGGAGAATTAGTTCAAGACACTAATTCCATTAGAGAACGAACGAAACAACTGAACAACCTTGAATTGAACCCCCCTAGTGAAGACAGTTTACCTCTTATCCATTATCTTACCGAAGGTAATAATAACGCTAATTTAACAAGATCTTCAGGAGATACTTTAAATGCCGTAGTTCTTCAGAGAAATAAACGAATTTCGAAATTAGAGAATCTTCCACTTTTAAAGACTAGTACGAACCATTCTCATAGGTTATCAAGGTATAGCATGATGATATCGAACATTGATAACACTAATATTCTAGATACTCAATTTGATAAAGATTTGAATGTCGATTATGAAGAATCATCTTTATTAGACAATGAGACTACCATGATAGCAGAACAACCAAATATTATAATAGAAGCAATATCGTTTCTACCAGCAGTCTTTTTAGGAGTCTGTTTGAATATATTGAATGCCGTATCTTATGGAATGATTATTTTTCCTTCTAACATCCCAGTCTTCTCAGATTTCGGTCCCATTGGGATTTCTATGTTAATGATCTCTACTGCTACTAGTCAAACCTTATGCTCCATGTTTTCTATCTTCGAAGGTGGAGCTGGAGGATTTATGTTAGAAATCATACCATTTCTACATATTATTTGTCAAACCATAGTTGACGACATCGGGCCAGGTAAAGATCACATCGTGATAGCTACTACCATGGTAGCGTTTGCTCTCTCATCACTATTGACAGGGCTATGTTTCTTGTTTTTCGGCTATTTGAAATTAGGCTCCTACATAGGGTTCTTCCCACGACATATTTTAGTTGGTTGTATTGGTGGAGTTGGGTATTTCTTAATGCAAACAGCCGTAGAAGTAGCAACGGATATGAAACTAAGCTTGAACATGGAAATCTTGGCTTTATTCTTTTCGAGAGCAAAGCTTCCATTATGGACCCTCAGTATTGTCATTGCTATGATATTAAAGTTGCTACAGAGACGAATCGATACACCAATCTTGATGCCTGCTTATTATTTTGTTGTACCAATCTTATTCTTTTTTATCACCAACATATTAGGAATTTCCATGGACCAATTGAAAGACCATGGTTGGCTCTTCAAGCTGCCTGAATTGAAAGAGCCTTTTTATTTCTATTTCTCCAAATTTGATTTCGCCCAAACCAGCTGGGACACCTTGCCCAAGCTGGGTTCTACCATGGCTGCTTTAATCTTCTTCGGCGTCCTGCATGTGCCAATCAATGTGCCGGCTTTAGGAGTCACGTTCAAGATGGACCAAGTGAACATCAATCAAGAATTGATGAGTCATGGCTATGCTAATTTACTCTCAAGTTGTTTTGGCTCGCTACAAAACTACATGCTCTACTCTAGCACCGTCTTATTTGTCAAATCAGGAGGTACGAAACGAATAGCCGGGGGCATGCTGAGCATTGCCACCTATATCGCCTGGTTTATGGGTCCTGGCATTGTTGCCTTTATCCCCACAGTCGTTGTGGGCAGCTTGATCTTCCATTTAGGGCTGGAGCTTTTTAAAGAAGGCATCTATGAAACATACGGCTCTATGTCTACTTTGGAGTACATAACGGTTTGGATCATCATCATCAGCATGGCCTTGTTTGGCTTTGTCGAGGGCGTCTTTATCGGCATTATCCTAGCTTGTATTTTCTTTGTCTTCTTATATTCAAACAGAGCCCCAATTCGAGCTAGCTATGGGGGCATTGCGGCTAAATCGACGGTTAGAAGATTGTTTAAGCAAAGGGAATTTCTGGATCAAGTTTCTTCGCAGATCCACGTTTTGAAACTCCAAGGCTTTATGTTTTTTGGGACCATAGATAAGGTGGAAACATTGATTCGCGCTTTATTAGAAGATCGTTATTGGAATCAAACTCCCATAAGGTTTCTTATCCTCGATCTCAGTCTTGTGAGTGGCGTTGATTTCAGTGCTGCAGAAGCTTTTATTCGCATCAAACGAATCTTAACGAAGAAGAAGATTCACCTCGTTATTTCGGGCTTAAGTTTGGAATCTGAAGTAGCCTACGCCTTGCTAAGTGTTGGAATTTGGCATCCTGATCTACAAGATCCTTTTGTTCATACCTTTATCACCTTAAATGATTCCTTGGAATGGTGCGAGAACACCTTATTGGAGTTTTGGTATAAGAAAAAAGTGCAGTCACATACTAAAGTACAAAGCAAAAGCAAGGAAAATCGATACTCGAAGAGGTCGAATATCTTGGATCAAGCTGCATTAACTTCACTGCAAGGCGATGTTCATTTGAATGACTCTTTGTCACAACCCTTGTCTTTATTATTACAAGTATTTCAATTGGATAACCAGAATAGCGAAGATGTCTTTTACAAACTAAGTAGTTCTTTCTCCTTTAAGCAGATTCCAAAAGACACTATCTTATGGAACCAAGGGGATGAGCCAGATTGTCTTTATCTTGTAGAAGAAGGGAATTTGAAATCGAGTGTAGTGACGAGTAGTAATATAATAAAGAATGTCGAATCTATTATGGGAGGTTCATGTGTTGGTGAACTCACTTTCTTCACTAATAGACCAAGAATGTCTACTTTGATGGCTACATGTCATTCCAAGTTGTGGTGTTTCCCTTTGGATTCGCTATTGAAACTGAAAGAGGAAGATCCGAAATTGTTGGTTGATTTTATGCAGCTTTCCCTAGCTTATTCGGCAATGGACATGAATGTTTATTCTATCCACGCTTTTGATCTGATTTAGATTAAACTTTCTTATTTTCCCTACTTTATTAAAGGCTTCTTTAGGAAACTATTTAAGTTATTCTGTTTATTTAAGCAAAAAACATAAAAGATAGAACTAAGATAACTAAAGGATAAGCATTCAATCCAGTAGCAGAAGAAGTTTTATTAGCACTAGTGCTTTTAACAGTTCCATTTGAGCTGCTGTTATCGGTAGAGTTGGTACTATTAGAAGTAGTAGACTTATTAGTACTATTAGAAGAAGTAGAGTTATTAGTATTATTAGAAGCAGTAGAATTGTTTTGAGCTGGGATAATTACAGTGTTGATTGGGCTAACTTGTTTTTGGCTAGAAGTTAGTGCCGGGACAAACGATGGAGAAGTTGCTGGAGCTGGAGCAGCTGGGGCTGGTTGAGCTAGAGTAGGGGCTACAGCAGGGACTGGGGTTGGAGCTGGAGCTCGAACAGGAACAAGAACTGGAGCTGGAGATGCAGCAGATTGAGCATTTGCAGAAGCAGAAGCAGATTGAGCAGCACCGTTTGCTTTTACGTTAGCTTGAGTATTTGCAGAAGCTTGACTGTATATAGCTAATATGAATAATAAAAGTTTCATTTTGTTTATTTTTTAATTGTTCATGGTGGGTATTTATACTACCAAATAGGGCATGGTTCTCTTACCTCTTAACTTATTAATCGGTTGTCTCCGTATAATTCAATGTTCTTTTTATCTTATCGTTACATCCTAAAGCATATTTTATTCTTTGTTTCTATGTTTTTTACTTTTCATGCATTTTCAAGATTTGGTTGATAAACTTG
This sequence comes from Holacanthella duospinosa, assembly GCA_002738285.1. Taxonomy (NCBI): domain Eukaryota; kingdom Metazoa; phylum Arthropoda; class Collembola; order Poduromorpha; family Neanuridae; genus Holacanthella; species Holacanthella duospinosa. The sequence continues at coordinate 4,530 of NIPM01001662.1, forward strand.
GTAACCTTGCTCTTATTAAATGGTTAAATTATATGGTACATCTCATAATGATTATGTTGATCTCTCTTTAACTTGATCTCATTCAATAGAGGTTATTGCTACTAAATCTCTTTATAGGACTTGAGAAAAAGCTAGGGATTTTTAAATGTATGCTTATTTTTAAATAAAATTGTAATGTAATTTTTGCATTTTAATTTCTCCTATAATTTGTGACGTATTTTTAGGCTTGAATATCTTAAATAAAAGCTTACATCAAACCAAGAAATAAAGAGTTTTATATTATTGAATTTTACTTATCAATGATTGAAGGAACATTTTCGAAAAACATTCAAAGAGAATTTTGTAAAATGATCAAATTTTACATGGGAAACCATAGAAAAGTATAAACACTCTTAAAGGATAGAAATAGCAAATAATTCTACTTATAACTTTTATAAAATACTAGCAGTATGGCTCTGTCTTGCTAGCCCACAGGGCGCGATGTTTCACTATGTACAGCTTGGGCTGAATTAGTCTTTCGCGACAAATTCGAACCTTTTTTGCGTTTAGGCATAGTAATTTTTGGGAATATGACACTTCTTCCCTTTTTACTTAATTCAACCAAATTTTTAATGAATCTAGAATGGGCATTATAAGTATCAAATTTCTTTGACCGACATACTTTTAGACCACATGTAAGCACTCCCCTATTCACTTATTTGTCTTTTTAGGTCAAGTAGTTCAATTATAGGCAAATTCGAAATTTTATTAGTGTTGATGTCAATGAGTAAAAACTACATTAGAAAATCAATTTTAAAACTACTTTTAGTAAAATAAAGCGATAAAAGCAATAGTAGCAACAGAGTAACTTAAAGTCGAAGTAGAGGCGGATCCTTTCTTAGCACTTTTTTTAGACTTTTTGGAGGATTTAGTATCACAACTTACATATCCATTGATAGTTCCATTTGCATGAGTTTGGAGAGTGCTCTTACAGTTGTCAATTAAATACTTAATGTAAGGCGACACGTCAGTAGCATTTGCAGTGTTGTTTAAAGAGGTGATATCAACAGATTCTTTAGCATCTTTTTTGGAGGATTCTTCATCGAAGTCGGAAGGAATACATGTTAAACTTTGTTCTTTTCCATTTCTTTTACAGTCGAGTCTGATTTTCTTGTTTTCTTTCTCACAAGTTAAAGCATAAGCTTTTTTGCCTTTAGACTCTTCAAGTTTCTCGCAGTTGGATAACCTTAAATCTTGGTTGTTCTTAACTACGAATAGATCATCTGCTAATTTAACCTTTTCATTATCTGCAGATTCAGTTGCATTAGGTTTAGCAGAAGATGAGGTGGAAACCTGAGCAACAGTGGTAGCAGATAAAGTAGTTGTAGGAGCGACAGCGGAAGTTGAAGCTTGTGGAGCAGGAGCTACTGGAGCAGATCCTTGAGCAGGCACTGGGGCTGCAGCAATCTGTTGGACTGGTTGTCTTTGAGCAGGAACTTGTTGAGCGATAGTATTTAAAGCAAATCCAATATATAAGATATAATCCATTTGTGCTATTTGATGGACCTATCGTCCCTATTTATACTTTTTTATGTGCTTGTATTCCAATTGAAATTGGAAGGTTCCTGAACACAAAGCTAGTGATTGGGATCATGGAAATCGTCAATTAGCCAATAGAACTTATATCTAAAAATCATTTAAATGTATAATTTTGTTGGTTCTTTAATTAGGGCTTGCTCTTTAAGTGTGCGTAGTAAACAATAAGTACCCATACGATAAAGTACTAAATTGTTCAATAGAAAAATCCCGATAAATCATTCTTTAAAAGTTACATTTAGATTGCTGTTTTGCAAAAATAATCAAAAATGCTGACGGTGAGGTTCGAACTCACGCCTCCGAAGAGAGGGGAACTTAAGTCACCCGCCTTAGACCACTCGGCCACATCAGCTATCTAAATAGAAAATCAATAAAGTTAACAATTTTTTAAAATAAGAAGTTGGAAATGAATTTATAATACTCATATTTTAAAAAGATAAACTCGTTAATTTTTGCAAAGTCTCGGCACAAACGGTGAAGCTTTTACGATACAAAATCTTACAGAATCATAGGAATGTTATATAAAATATTCAAATTATTTTTATTACAAATGAGCCCAGGCATAATAATTAATTTGTGATTTGATTCAGCCACACTTTTCTCTCAAAGTCGAAGAACTTGAAATCGATACATTTTGAATAGTAAACAAATAGAATTTACGGTTTTATTATAGTAACTTAACTAGTTATAAACTTGTTTGAATCATGCCAATAAACATAAAGTGTGACTAAGCAGAAACAGTATAAAATAACCAAGACAACCATGAAAAGATAAAATAGGAGAGTCTCAACGATTTTCTTGCTTTTTTTAGCGGTACAAAGCGAGAAATGGGGAGTCGAAAACAACAAATGTGCAAAATGTAGACATGGTCGTGAAGTTTGTAATAAGAAAAGCAAATCCAAATACTGGGTATGTGATGGCGGTCATTGGATATCAATGGATTGCCAATCTGATAAATGTGGTTCGATTCAATGCCCCAGCACCCAGTCTAGACAAAAGTGATCCAAAAATTATGGATGAAGATGATCCGCCTAAAGGTGATTTTATTGATTAATTTTTAGGTTCACGTGGATTGTTTTCTGGGATTGGCAATTTGTTTAATAAAACTTGGCCTACTTCGAAGCCGAAAAAGAAGGCTGGGTTGAAAGGCTCGACTCAAAGATGGAGAACATAAGCCAGGCAATTATCCCACCTTGGATCCATCGAAGAAATACAAAGAAAGCGAATAAAACAAAAATAGACCCAATGGAGTTGATGCTGACTAACATGGAGGATCCGAAGATGAAGACAGCAACTTAGATGCTGCAGCGGCAGGAAAAGGAGGCAAAAGCGCGGAAGATAAGAAGAGTAATGGTAAAATGAATCAAGATGGTCCCTCAACGCCTAAAGACCCAAATGGGGCATCAAAGGAAGTGGATAGAAACAATCAGTCTAATGGCTCGCAAAGTAAAAAGAAAAAGGCCTATCCCAGTTCAAACAAAGGTGAGAAAAAAGGTAAAGATTCTAAAGCATCTATTGCTGTTGCTGATGGCGAAAATTCCAATTCTGAAAAAGACAAAACGAAAGCTGATGTTGAGCCAGGGGAAGAAGCTGAGGATGACAAGGCAAAGTCTGGTAAAAAGAAATTACCATGGAGTTCGACCCCCGAAGATGGCGTCATTACATTCGATAAAGATGCTCCGCCTAATAAAAAATCAAATGGTGAGATTAAAAGAGATTCCAGCAAAAATGCTGGTGGTAAAAACTCTGGCCCTCTAGGAAAAAAAGGACCTAATGCACCAACTCCAGACAAAGGTTCAAATCCCGATTTATTAAACCCAGCTGAAAATCCTCAAGGTGACCAAAGTTCCGAGGAGGATGGTAGCCAGAAAACTAGTCCAAATAGAAAGAAAGAAGGTGTTGATCTAGTCCAAGACGATGGGAACCCCCCCCCCCCCAATTATAAGTCAGCAGGTGAAGAACAAAGTTCGGAGGGTGATGAAAGTAAGAAAAAATCAGCTAATTAGAAGACAGGAAATATTGTGAAGCCACCTGTTCCTAATGAAGGGGCTAATAAAAGTGGAAAAGCTGGTTATCTTTCTAAAGATGGCTCAGTTGACGAGCCTGAACCTGCCGACGAGAGTAAAAAGTCTGGTAAAAATAAACCAAATGGCGGAGAATCAAAGCCAGGTGAAGATGGTAAATTACCAACGGATAGCTTAGATGGTTCTGGTGATGACTCTGATCCGGATGTTAAGAAAAAGAAAACTGGTTCCTATCCTACGTTACCTGTATAATAATTTTTAAATTATAAACTTTTTATCAAAAATCATTTATTATATTTTCCATTATCATACTTCCAATAAATAGAAGTTGGTTTTGTAAAGGAACTTATTCCATCCTTTTATTAATTTTCTTCATCAAAACCGATCAATAAAGTACTGTCTACCTTATTCTATTAAAAAAGGAATTGAAGTGGTACTCAATCTTTGAAATTCCTCGTTTCTAAATCCAAATTTTCGTGCTATGATTTAGAGAAAAATGTACAATAGTGCCAATTTTACTGAATGCAACATGATAAATAAAGAAATGAATGTAACATGATAAATAAAGAAATGAATGTAACATGATAAATAAAGAAATGAATGTAACATGATAAATAAAGAAATGAATGTAACATGATAAATAAAGAAATGAATGTAACATGATAAATAAAGAAATGAATGTAACATGATAAATAAAGAAATGAATGTAACATGATAAATAAAGAAATGAATGTAACATGATAAATAAAGAAATGAATGTAACATGATAAATAAAGAAATGAATGTAACATGATAAATAAAGAAATGAATGTAACATGATAAATAAAGAAATGAATGCAACATGATAAATAAAGAAATGAATGCAACATGATAAATAAAGAAATGAATGCAACATGATAAATAAAGAAGCCATAAAACAGATCCAGCACGAATTTATCGATATGTGGCTAAGTAGAAACCATGAGTAATAAAGTGAAAACAGTATAAAACCCTACCAATAACCACAAAAAATAATAATGAAGATAGCAAAGATACTGTTACTCTTGTCGGTGCAAACTGAAGATCTAAACGATAAATGGGGAGTGAAAAATGGCAAATGTGCTAAATGTAGACATGGTAGACAAGTTTGTAGCAAGAAAAGTTTGAATAAGTATTGGGTGTGTGATGATGGCCATTGGAAGTTCAAGGATTGTAAGGCTGGTGTTTGTGGTAAGCTGAAATGTCGACATGAGCCTGATGGTGAGGGTAAAGATAAAGACCCAAAGATTATGGATGAAGATGATGAGCCGGTTAAAAAAACTGATAAAAAGAGTGACAAGTGGTTTATTGATGGAATTAAGACTTTAATCAATAAAGATTCGAAGCCAAAAGATTCTGACAAGGAGAGCCCTGATGGTAAAACTCCATTAGAGGAGGTTAAAAAGCTCACTAAAGATTCGAAGCCAAAAGATTCTGACAAGGAGAGCCCTGATGGTAAAACTCCATTAGAGGAGGTTAAGCTCACTAAAGATGCTACAGAAGATCCAAGTAAAACAGGCAAATTGGCCGATAAGATCTCGGAAATTCTAATTAATCCAATACCTGAGAATAAGCTTGATCCTGCAACTCCACCAGTTGAAAAAAAACCTGATTCTATTAAAAAAACCACCATAAAAGCTCTAAAGAAGCTTATAAAAGAAGCTAAGGAAGATCCGAAAAAGATTGATAAGTTAGCAGATAAAATCTTATCAACATTGAAATCTCCATCAGATAAACCCGATCCTTCTGTAGAAGAGCTCAAAAAGTTGGCTAAAAATGCACAAAAAGACCCTAAAAAGAATGACCAATTAGTAGATAAAATATCTGAAGTATTAAATAAGGCATCAGAAAAGAAGAAAGATTCTCCTAATAAGAAAGCAGGATCTAAAAATTCACCTATAGCCAAATCGTCTTTGAAAGAGTTAAAGAAGTTGACCAAAGAAGCCAAGAATGACCCTAGCAAAAATGATGAATTAGCTGATAAAATATTAGAAATAATCGAAACCAAACTGCCCTCTGAGGACAAGAAAGATAATAGTACTGATTTTCCAGCTAAAATCGATGGGAGATCGCCATTAGAAAATTTAAAGAAGCTAGCTAAAGATGCTAAAGAAGATCATAAAAAGAAGGACAAATTGACTAAAAAAGTGTCTGAAATGATGAAAATACCTGTATCAGAAGGTGGGTTTAAAATTCTAGCTGAAAAGACAGATAGTTCAAGTTCTGATTCCAAAGATAACAAGCCTAAACTCACTAAAGTAGAGAAAAAGAAAGCGAAAAAGGCCCAAAAGGTTGCGGAGAAAGACCGAGGTGGTTATCCTACTAAAGATCCACCAAAGGAAGATCCAATAACCAGTGAGTCGATCAAACTTGATGCTTCAAAGAAAGATAAAGATGGCATAAAGATAGAAGGAAAACTACCATTTGAAAGAAAGCCGAGTGCATTAGGCACAGATGGGCTACCAAAGGATAGTTCTGATGATGATTCGAAAGAAAAAGGTTATGGCAATTTAGGCCCAGGTGGAAAGCCAAAAGTAAGGAAACCAACTAAGAAATCAATTCCTGGTGGGCAGAGAGAAGACGAGTCAGAAGGGGGAAAATATGATGATAATTTGGTTGATAAATTAGATCCAGATGGATTACCATCAAATGATGATGACCCCAAATTAGATCATCAACCTGATCAAAAAGATCCAAAGAAAAAAGATTCTGACAAGACAACAAAACCAGGCCAAGGTGAGGCTGAAAGTACTTCTGACGATCCAAAGAAAAAAAATAAACCGATATCAGAAGACGGTCGTCCCTCAAATAGGAGGGAAGTCAAGGTTGGACCTGACGGAAAGTCGCTCCAAGAGAGTAAATTGGGAGAATATCCCACTATCAAAGGTGAGAAGAAAGAGGGTGACTCCATATCGGATGATGACCCCAAGAAGTCTGGTGGGAAAAGTCCTAGTCAGAAAAAAAAGGCTAAGAAAGGACCTAATGAAGTTAATCCAGAAGGTGGCTCGCCATATAAGACTGGAAAAGACCCTAATACATTACTAAAGAAAAATCTTAAGAAATCTAATTCAGATGAAGGTGATTCTTCATCTGAAGATCCAAATCTAGAAGATGGATTGTCTGTCGATAATAGTAAACCTAAAGGGACTAAAAAGAAATCTAAAAGTTCTTATCCTGTTTTAGACATTTAGATTTTCAATTATATTTTTTTATTTTCTATTCTGATATTACAATATGGCGCTTTATTCCCATTTTGATTCTTTGCTTAAATCAACCAACTTTTTAATGATTATTAATCAACCAATTATTGGGGACTACTCTGAACGAAAATAATGTGCCATTTAAATCGCTTATTACTGAGTAAATCACTTTTATCTTCTAAACAGACTTGTATAAAATTAGATTTTTAAAATGAATCTTTAATTGTAGTTATACCGTAAAAGCGATTATACAGGGTTTACCACTTTATATGTATCATGGTGCACATAAGTAGGGACAATTTTCATAAAACATGGTACGATTTTTTTTCAATTAATCGAATCAAATGGTGACGGGCGCTCAAAATGTTAAATGGGGCATTTATTCTAGGACAATTTTCATTTAAATAAGGACAAACTTTAAGAAATACAAAATGAAAAATGAATTCCCTACTGAAATAAGAGAGTTAATAATTAAAGCATACGATGAACGTATAAAAATCTGTACTATCAGTTCTTTATATGGGTTCAGTAAGACCTCTGTTTCAAGCATTGTGAAAACTTTTCTTTTAGAAGGAATAGTCGATCCAAAGTCAAGAGGTGGACATAAAGAACCTATGCTTGATAATTATCATAGATTTACAATAAAGGGGTGGTCAGATGAAGACCCTTGTAAGACATTAGAGCTTTTAAAAAAGCTGATATTAAATCGGTTTAACATTAATCCAAGTATTTCTACAATAAGTAGAGCAATTTCTGGATTTTCATACACTTTAAAGCGTATTACCAGGGTTTCTGAACCTAGAAATTGCGAAAAAGTTATAGAAGAAAGAAGATTATATGCAGAAATAATTTTAGGTTTATTAACTGAAAGAGATGGTAAAAACTTTGTATTCATTGATGAGGTTGGTTTTAATCTAACAATGAGGTAGTTTTGTGGCCGATATCTTGTCGGTACAAATACAGTAAAAATCGTACCTCAATTGAGAAGTAAAAATATTAGTGTATGTAGTGCCATGTTGAAAGACAAAGTTTTTTCTTCAAGCGCCAAGACCGCGCTTTTAATATCGACACTTTTGCCTCTTATATCGACGATTTATTTCATCAATTTAGACTTCAATCAATGGATAACATGATTTTAGTGACTAATAATGTAGCATTCCATCGTACTGAATCGGTAATTGAAAAAATAAGTACAAGTAGACACACCTATATACGCCTCCCCCCTTATTCTCCTTTTCTCAACCCGATGGAAGACATGTTTTCTGAGTGGAAAAACATGATAAGATTAGGGGCCGAGAAAAGTGAGGAGTTGACACAAGGAATAGATGATACATTCGAGTTGATAACCGGAAATCATTGTGTGAATTATTATTCACTTATTTATAGGATGCTTCTTAGATGCTTAAATAGAGAAATAATTTTTGATGAATAAACTTTCATGAGATTAAAATACTGTATAATTAAAAGTGATATTTATTGCTTAAATCTTTGAAAAATAATAAAAATTAATCATTTTTATTATCTAATACTATTATCAACATCTTTTCAAATTAAAATAAGCAAAAAATAAGTAAATATTATGTGCATTAAGGTTTTATAATACTTTTATTACAAATGTTAGTTGTAAAAACAAAATAATACAGTTAAATACATTATACGAGGTTCTTGTCTCTATTTAAATGAAAATTGTCCGGAAATAAATGCCCCCATTTATCATCTTGAGCGCCTGTCACCATTTGATTTGATCAATTGAAAAAATCCGTACCATGTTTTATGAAAATTGTCCCTGCTTATGTGCATCATGATACATATGAAGTGGTAAACCCTGTAAGAGAGGAGTAAAATGAGAACTACGTGTTTTTTAATAGTAAGATGTTTTTTGAGAAATACATTTATTTAGGTGTATTTTTCTCAAAAAATTTATTAGGGCGTTCCGAGCAAACAGGGACTCGAAAAATATTAAATAAATTTTTTTTAATAAATATAAAAAGTTGAAAATTAGTATGTTTATAGACACGAATCTTCTGCATCTATTACATTTATCCATCTTTCGGGTAGCTTCTGGATATCATTCATAAAACCTTTAGAATTAAGCTCCTGAATTGCACTTTCTAGCTGAATTTCTAGCTCATTCCAATCGTCGTAAATATTTTCTTTTAAATTTCTCTTTAATTGACCAAAACAATTGAAATCAGATGTGCTAATATCAGGGCTATAGGGAGGATGATCCCAAACCCGAATATTTTCATCAATAAAATACTGCTTTATAAGATTTGATTTATGTGCCCTAGCATTATCATGTAATATTATAGGTACCTTGAATTTCTTATGAGGTTGCCATTTGTCTAATAATTCGATTAGGAAGTTTTTATAGACATCTGAAGTTTCAGTCTCTTTAGGAGCACAGAGCTTCCAATAAGCAACATCTTGAAAATACATTGCTAATATTAGCATTCTCTTTCTTTCATGTTTAGATTGAAGTACAAGTTCAGGTGGGTCTTCATTATTATTTCTCCAAGATCGAATCTGGTCACGTTGGGGTTGCATGTATAAAGACACCCAAGTTTCATCTATTGCCAAAGTTCGATTACTTAAGTTTTTTTGTCTCAATAAGAGTTGCATATTGTTTTTACATGCTAACACTCTATGTTCTCTTTGTTCATCAGTGAGAAAATAAGGTACCCATTTACTTGATAATTTTTTCATTTGTAAATCTTCTGTTAAATATCGAAATACTGTTGTTTTACTCAATTTACCCGCATGGAAAGTTCGAGGCAAGACCATGTTCTAGTTTTGGCTAACAATTATTTAATCTTATCTATTACATTTTATTTTTTCGAGACATCACTTGTATCACCTCCTTTTTCATCTTCGACCACATTATAGCCGCTCTTCAACTTAGTAACTAAATTTTTGACTGTATTTAATTTATAGGCACTATTTCTAACCAATTAAACCAATTCTTTATGAACTATCCCAGAGCTGTGTCCCAGAATTACGCCAAATTTGGGACAACTTTTTTGAAGCCTCGGTTATAATTCATTAGAATTTTAATAAAAAAATTAAATTCAATAATAAATATTTATGGCCATTTATTTTCTTATTTTTTCTTTAATAAAGTGGCTGATTTCCATTAATAAAATAAAATAACTTCTCAAATACTATCTTTTTCGAAAATAAATGACTATATATAAAAATAAAAATATCATTAATTGATAACGTGCAGAACAGTTTCTTTTCTATTATTAAATGTTTCTATATTCTAACTTTTGAATTTTCATATATTTATGCAAAATTAATTTTCCTTGGTGTATCATTATTGTTCTGGTGCATTATTTGTATTATCATCTTTTTTGTCATACATAATTATTGAGTTCCCTGCAGTAATCTATTAGCCCCCTGTGTCATTTATTATTATCTCGGGTTTTGAATTGAAAGTTATTTTTAGATTCCAAATTATTCTGTGTGGTTCCCCGGGTAAAGTTACCTGTCTATTTTTATATTAATCAGTTACTGGACCTTGAGAAGTATAGATAGAGTCGAATTCTTCCATTTTTTATCACCTGCAATCAATTCGTCTCAAGAAAAGGCTCTGAGCCTTTCTGTCATTGCGAAGTGCAGCCAGTATTAGCGAATGAGTGGGAAACGTATAGATGTTAGTTAGGTTCTCGTTTGAGCTTTCTGTCAACCCACCGCCTGCATAAGTAATACTTGGTTAGTCGAATCGGATTATTCGGTCTCCCAATACGGTAGACTTTAATTGTCCTGCATGTGATTTTTATTATTATTTTTTATTTTTGTCGTTTTACGACATCTAGTGAGGTAATCTTTAATTATACTGCAAGCGATAAAAAAAATTTATTTTTCATTTTTGTCGTTTTACTACACGGGGTAAATTAACTTTGCATGTATTCATGCAAATTCTAAAAATAGAATATAACACCATTTAATAATAGAAAAGAAAATAATAGAACCGCAAATAAACTGGAGCGTAACACAGCCCTTTTAATAAGCCCCAGATAATAAAGATGAGCTTTTTTCTATATAATAATTTTTGTTTGCAATAAACATCATCTACTAAATCAAAGTAAAATGAAAGCACGATCAACCGAAATAAATGATACAACAATTCCTGGTATGAAATTCTTTACAAGAAGATTCAAAATAATAGAAAACATCAGGAAGCTGCATTCAAAATTCAAAATAAACAAAAAAAGTAATATATTGTCTGTTCTGTCATGTAAAATCTTAAAAGGGCTTTTAAGAAAAAAGGTATAATATCTTTAGATAATTATCAGTTCTATGTTCCTTATAGTAAAAGAAAATTAGATCAAGGTGTAGTGGATAAAATAATTGAATATGTAAATAAGTATTCGAGGGAATCCACGCATGAAAATGGTGTAACATATTTGGAAAAATCAAAAAAAGAGGTCTATAGATCATATATAAATGATGGTAATTTTAATATTACATATGGGACATTTATAAAATATTGTCCTAAAAGCTATAAAAAAGGTGAAAAGTGGACTGATGTTTGTGGACTTTGTGAGCTTAGTAAAAACATATTAAAAAGAAATTACTCATCATTAAGTGTTGAAGAAAA
>NIPM01001663.1:0-16181 GCA_002738285.1 Holacanthella duospinosa
GAGTATTATCCAGGAACTTAATATAAAGGGTCATATGAATGGTATTCAGCAGCTAGCTGAAAGATAGAGCGATTTAATAAAAGTAGAAGGTTCATATATAAAAACTACAAAGTTTCATCTTTTAATATCTCATAATGAATTTTTTATTTGAACTTTTTCCTTTACCTCTTTACGTGAAACGGCGTAATAATATACGAAAACAGTGAGTATAAAGGCTTGAGAGTTGCAATTTTCGGATCAGGTCGCTTTTCTCCCCCCAAAAGACACAAGTCGGTTATTTCCCCCTAGGAAAAAATTCATAAAACAAAGACTATGTAGCGAAGGTCGCAACTAAACTTTTCAAAAATAGACCCCGTCCTTATTGATCGTGTTGTCTTTAACTTTATGCATGTCTTATTCATGCACTTCCACACATATTTACCTTTTATTTTTTTTAGTTGAACCAGGACATGCTTTGGGTACAATATGGGCGCATCTGTCAGAAATGGAAATAAGTCCAATACTACAGAAATACTAACTCAGCCACCTGTGGCATGTTTGAGTTAGCCATTTTGCAACTTGTAACTGCTGGTAGATAAATATCTGCCATTCTTTACAATAATCATCCATTTTCTTTTATATAACAGATTATGAGACTGAACGAAGAATCTAAAACCAAATTTAACGGTATGAATTATCAAGAATGGTCGACAGCAACTATGTTCTACCTTATGGAAAAGAACCTTTGGCATGTTGTTGAGGAAGACCATTTTTCACCCCAGGAAGGTGAACTGAGAGTCCTCCAGCATATTTGAAAAGGATTAAGAATTACAAAGAAGCCGATACCCAAGCAAGAGGGCGCATTTGTGGAAAAATAGAGACCACCTTCCAGGAGCAAGTAAGGACTTGTGAGACAGCGTGCCAGATGTGGAAAAAGTTAAAGGAGCTTTTTGAAGTCTCCTCGGCTGCAGCAAGTATAAATGCCCTCTCACTACTAATGAAGGAAAAATGAAAGAAGGGTCAGAATGCTATCGCCCATTTAGGAAAAATAGAGCAGCTTTTCCGCCTCGCTCATCGAGAGCAATATTTAAACAGGAAAAAGGAGCTAATAGTACTGTCATGCTATCAATAAGAGGTGAATGGTCACCATTCTTTACAAAATTAAGGGGAAGTCAAGAAATTCTGAGCTCTTATATTAAGTTTAAGTCAGAAATCGTGGCTGAAGCTGTTTTAAGAAATAATTATCATGATAATGAAGTTACTAATAGTCCCAGATCCGCAAATTATATTATAAAGGGAAGAAATACAAAAGGATTTAGAGGAAAATGTTTCAAATGCATAAGAAAGGCCACAGAGCTGCAGACTGCAGGGCAAAAACTATCGATGCCCATGCAACCAAGACAACACTAAGTAAACACAGTGCATTTAGTGTCGATATGTCTGAAACATTAAACCAGAGCAGTAATTGATGGCTGGACAGTGGGGCAACAGATGTCATGTGCAACAACAAAAATATGATAAAAAACGAAGTACCTGTATCAAAAGGGACGGTACTAAGAATCGCAAATAACGGAACAATAGAAATAAAATCCAAGGGAAGCCTAAATATTGGAACACACTTAGACAGTATAGAATGCCTATATGTACCAAACCTGTCTAAAAACCACCTCAGTGTGCCTGTATTAGATAAATTAGGATACGTTACTATTATGTCTAAGAACACTGCAGTTATCAAAGACCCCGATGGAAATGATATATTATATGTATATCTGGATGAGAGGGAGAACCTATACAAAATAGATAAGAAGGCTCGCAAATACATATGATTAATAAAGAAATAGATTAGCATTCCACAATGGGGCATATAAATACAGAAGCCCTAAGAAAAATGGGATTAAACACTAGATCGACATACTGCAATGCTTGTAATCGAGCTAAACAAAGAAGAACCCCAATGAAAGGAAATAATAAGAAAAGTCACACCCCATTAGAACTGATACATTGTGACATAGCCGGACCCATGGAAACCCCAGGAATCAATGGTGAAAGATACTTTGCTGTATACATAGATGATTGTACGGATTTTAAGACGACTTAAGTTATGAAGAATAAGTCGGAACAGCCTGATTGTTTCAAACAAGTAGCCAAACTATGGGAAAACAAATTCGGGACGACAGTAAAGTCCGTACGCTGTGATAATGGCTTAGAACTTATAAATAGAACTATGCAACAGTATTGCGGTGAGAAAGGGATACAGCCCTTGCCTGTGGTACCTTACAGACCCGAGATTAATGGAGTCGCAGAAAGGCGAATAGGAATATTAACCGACTGTGCCAGGACTATGTAAATCATTCCTACCCGGAGAAACTATTTTGGAGCGAGGCTATCTTAACCGCTACATACATACGAAACCGCGTTCCGACCAAGGTCAAGGGCGACTGGCTCTGCGCATATGAGAGAGTGACAGGGGTTAAACCCAATGTTGAAAAAATAAGGGTCTTTGACTGCTTAGCATATACAGTAATCCACGGTATCAAAAGAAAGAAATGGGACGATAAGTATACCCCATGTATACTGATTGGATATGATAATTCGGCTTACCATCTCTACAATATGGCTACCGACAAAATATTAAGATCAAGAACCCCAAAATTTATTGAGGATGAATTTCCCGCTAAAATGAATATAAGGAACGACACAAACCGGAATTAACCGGATCTGAAACAATTAGTTCAGTCTAACCGGTACATGACGTATCTCATTTGATAGAGGAAAACGAGAAGAATCCAAATATACTAGAATTATCTAAATATGAACCATACAGTCCAACCGAACCAGCCAAAAGAGACCGGGAATCATCAAGAAAAACCACCGAACAGTATACGTGACCAATGAGATATCATAATACCAAGAACATCATCGGAAACCCTTGGGAACCAAGAAGGACAAGAAACACCCCCAAACCCACCAGATGGCAGCAAGAATATGTATGTAGAATCCGTCAAACAAGAAGATCAAGAAGCTTCGACACCCAGGGATTACCAGGAAGCGATAACGGGAAAGAATAGGTATATATTGAAGGAAGCGATGGATCAAGAGTATAGCGCGCTGATCAAGAATCAAACATGGGAGTTATGTGAATTGCCTCTGAGCCTAGTATCTATAAAGACCAAATGAGTCTACTCATTGAAAAATGATGAGACAGGGAAGTTTATAAAGGCAAAGGGTCGCCTTGTGGCTAAGGGATTCGCTCAGCGCCCAGGTATAGAATACGACCTCACTCACCTGTTGTTACTTCTGAAACCTTCCGGGTCCTGTGTGCCATGATATCCCAAAACAACTGGTACACTGCTCAACTCGAAATAAAAAACGCCTACCTCAATGGAAAATTAGACACTGACATATACTTGGAGCAGCCTACGGGCTACAGCAGTCCAAATAGGCCCAAAACCGTATGCAAATTGGTTAAAGGGCTTTAAGGGTTGAAGCAGGCTGGTATAATCTGGTATAAAGAGATAACTGGCACCTTGGAACGTGGAGGCTTCACCTGGTCTGATGCGGATCCCTGCTTATTAGTAAAAACAACTAAAGAAATCACCACAGTCATTACCATATACGTAGACGACATCGTCCTCGCAGGATCCTCGAAGAGAGAACTAGATGCGATAATAGGGCTGTTAGAATCGAAATACGAGGTTAAAAGGTTAGGCGATTTGAAATATATCCTGGGGATCAAGGTGAAAAGACATGAAGACAAAGTAAAGTTAAATCAGAAGTTATATATCCAAAGTTACTAAAGACGTATAATATGTCTGAGGCAAGGTCCACACATATCCTCATGGAAGTCAGATATAGCGTATATAACCATTCGAGCCCATTATCAACGAATATACCTATAAGGATTTAGTGAGGGCTATAGGATACTTGGCTAAACAAACTAGGTCCGATATCTCTTATGCTTACAGTATACTCAGTAGGAAACTCGACAGTGCAACATATGGGGATTGGAAAGCGACTAAGAGGATATTAGCTTATCTGAAAACTACGATCGATGTATCATTAACATTTGAGAAACACGATATCCTAGCATTGTTATATTACACGGACTCTGAATATGCTGGAGGAGAAAGAGCTAAGAGCACCTCTGGATACGTAGTATTATTAAACAAAGGGAAATCTCGTGGTATTCAAGAAGGAAAGAGGTTGTCTCACAGTCCACAATGGAAGCGGAGTTGATAGCCGCATCAACCGCAGCAAATGAAATAATGTGGCTGCGTAAACTATTAGCTAGCTTTGGTATTGATATTAAAAGTACTATAACAATTTATGAAGACAATCAGTCGACAATCACATTATCAAACTTACGACCTGGGAGAGATAAGTTAAAACACTTATCAACAAAGTATCATTTTGTCAGATCGCTTGTGGAAGAAAATACAGTTATATTAAAATATAGAGAATCGGAAAATATGTTAGCAGATTTATTTACAAAACCGCATAAGTTCAAGATGGGTGATTTAAGATCGAAAATTGGATGTGTGCAGGACAGCACAAGTGAGAGTGTCAGAAATGGAAATAAGTCCAATACTACAGAAATACTAACTCAGCCACCTGTGGCATGTTTGAGTTAGCCATTTTGCAACTTGTAACTGCTGGTAGATAAATATCTGCCATTCTTTACAATAAATCATCCATTTTCTTTTATATAACATCATCACATTCCTTAATAACTCTTTTGTTTTTAAAAACAAAATAGCGTATTCAATTTCTTTTCTAAAAATATCCACTATAAATTCATAAATATACCTGCTACCATACTTTTAGGGTTAGGGTTGATAAATGACATAGATGATCTCGGATTGAGAAAAAAATAAAAGCATATGAAACTATATTCAACTTTCAAGTTTGCATAAATAATATCCTGACCAATTATCTAGGTTCTTTTGTAGGATATTTCGATCATCTTTTCCTATATAAATTGGACAAATTCAATCAAATATTTAAATAAGTATTTATGATGATAAACGATAACATTATGAATAACGGAAATACTATCAAGTCTTTGTATTTGATATTCAATTATAATTACCTTTATTTGTTGAGCAACATCGAATCTATAATACAATATTATTATCAATCATCTCTTTCATTAGTGTCTTCATTACCTATATTCGAAGCCAACTTCTCTGATTTCAATATTTCTAGTTTTATATCATCTATTAAAAATATAAATCTACAATATCGGAGTTGTATAAAACATCTCGTTCTTAAAATAAATTTGGTGTCTATTTTTCCAATATTATAATATTAAAGAATATCATAATTACTTCTTGAATGGTTAAATAAATATTTTATATGGATAATTTTGTAAATAAAAGATTGGCATCATCTACAAGGAACAAAAGAGGAAACAAATGATGCCATAGTATATTTATAGATAGATATTGTACTACCGTGTTTCTCATATTAAAAGCAAAGGCTTCTATTTGAGCATGCCAAAAATAGAAATTCAATAGAAGCCCATAGGGCTTCTAATATGGGTAGGGCTTGTATTTACGTGAATAATTTTTACCTGGTCACATAGTTATATTTTTTGATAAAATAAATAATTTATTGATAAATTAATATTCCATAGACTTCTATTTAGGGTAGTGCTTTTAATATGAGAAACACGGTATTATGTATTTAAAGTTATTCTTGCATTGGAAAGGGATATTTTTATTTGATACTGTAGTCAAGTGATACAAAATTTACCTCTGATTAGGTATATGACTCTTTATTTTCCTTCAGAGTAGTCCCTTTTTGATTCTTTGCTTAATTTAACCAAATTTTTAATGAATTTAGATTATTAATCAACCAATTATTTAATAAGTAAAATGGGGACTACTCTGAAGGAAAATAAAGTGCCATATAAATTTTGACTCAAAATCTCTATAAACAGAAATCACAAATAAACGTCACATGCACAGTAAACATTAGAAAATATGTGTATTTTGTTCAAATTAAAGCATAGACCAACCAAAATACGTGAAATATCTTCCAATTGTTTTATATTTATTAAAAATATAATTAAATCATAAATGCAGATGACCAATGATGTTTTAAAGCAATTACCCCCAAATAAGGAAACAATGTCTCAGTTTACTGATGGGAAAATGGGTATAAAAGGAACAAATAAGTTTTAGATTTCAAAAATGTTATTTGACAACAGAAGCGAATTAAATCAATTGTGCAGCAACGTTAACTGCAGTATCCACAATCCCAAAATCAACTTTTCAAACTTGGTGAATAAACTGAAAACAGAGTTAGGAAAGAAAGGTATTGAATACGACAATACACCAAAATTAGTTAATCTGATGAACCAATATGAAAGTAAAAAAGAGGAATGGGTCAAATATGCCTTCTTAGATGAAAATACTTATACAAGAAATTTGATTGATGAAGGCAATGGAGAATATAATTTGTTAATACTTGTATGGGGACCAGGACAAAAGAGTACCATACACGACCATGCCGGTAGCCATTGTATAATGAAGATATTAGAAGGTAAATTAACAGAAACTTTATACAATACTACCGATAAAGGATTAAATACCGAAAAAGAAACCATTTTAAAAGAAAACGAAGTAGCTTATATTCATGATAAAATCGGTCTTCATAAAATATCTAATGATACTTCTAAAGTTGCTGTCTCCCTTCATCTTTACACTCCTCCTATTTTGGATTGTCATACTTTTACTCCAGAAAATGGTGAGGCTACAAAGAACAAAGTTGCAGGCCTTTACTCCATAAATGGTAAAAAATGCTAGCCCTTTTTCAATAAACTTAATCTTCGGTATTATAAATATCATGTTTTAATTCAGAGCTTTAATAAAACATCCACTCTGTTTTCAAAACAAAATGACAATATTGTACTTTGAATCAGTCATCTCTAACAAAGGCTAGGATTACTTAGATAAAGATTTGCATATTATCTTTATAAGTTATATAAGTCTATTATATAATATTTTGAGGAACCAATAATTTCAAAAACATGACTAGAAAATAAATTTAATTGAAAGACTAGACAGCCCATACCATAATTTTGCCATCAAAGCTATTAGTAGATATTTCACTAACATTTCCTTGACCCTTTTTAAAAGGTCTGATACAGCTAAAAAATGAAATAAAACCAAATACCTAATCTTATTCTGACAAATAGAATCCAAGTCTGTATTAGAAGAGCCTCCATCTTTTAAACCATGAGTATCCATTTGCCTGAATTTATCAAAAGCGCTATTCCCTGCCTTGTTTTTCTTCTTGCTATCTGCGTCCAACTTATTCTTAAATTCCCTAAATCTTTATACTTTATGAGATACCAATTGTTTCCTGCTTTAGTGAACAAGAATGGAGAACAATCATGCCCGGCGCATGCGATAGAGTTTTCATTTAAAAACAGCACGCTCAAGAAAGGCAAACCGGCACTTCTAACGGTTACGACAGTGTTGGTACCAGGATAAACAACGTTCAAAGTAGAATCATGGGCTAATAAAAATTGATAATTTTATGGTTACCAGAAAATGCCAAAACATTTCCACATGGAGAAAATCCCACTGAATGCACCCAACCTAAATTTGGACTACTATACTGTCCACAGATCGTATTGAAAGGTAATTTGTCTCCCCAAGGAGTTGATTCAGGTCTTCTCATTATTAAAAATATGGATTATACTTTTCATCGACACCTTTGATGAATGCCGAAAATACAGAAGCCTAAAAGATGAATGAAAAGTGAGAAAACTTTTCTGTCAGTAGAAGCGGTAGCCAATAAAACATTATTTGGGTGCCAATCAACACTAACTACACTAGAATTAATACCTTTCTTTAAATGTTTTGATACCCACCAATCGTTATCTTCACCAAAATAGCAGATGGCAACTACTTTAGTTCCAGTAGCGACAGCAAATTTATTTTCTAAAGGACTCCATTTGATATATGTTGCTGCTCTGTTAATTCTTAAATGAACTAAAGTAGGTTTCCATTCTTTAATGTTAGGTTCATAATTCCATACAAATGCATTTTTGTCTTGAGAGCAACTTACTATTCTATTCGTTTTGGGTGCCCAATCGATACTTGTTACTAATAAATCGTGCTATAGTAATGAAGTTTGGACAATGTACCTCTTTTAAAGTATGAATGTGAGTCAATTTCTTTCCATCAATTTTGTAGATAAATATTTCGTTTGTATTAGGTGATACAGCAACCTCTAAATTGTTAAAGTATATTTTAGTTTACCTGTTCTGTTTCCGTTGTATGCATGTGCGAATATTGGAAATGGTAAAGTTTCTTCAAATAGCACCGTCATTTAGAATTTGAAATCACGAAATCCATTCAAATGAATGTGAAAATTAGATTAACACAAAACCACGAGGTTTATTACTCATTTTTCCATTTAATGGCACGGTAGAGTAAAAGGTATATTAAAAGTCGCCTTATGTTTTAATCAATGTCATAAACATAAAAACAACGAAAATGGTATTCAAAATTTTCTTCCTAAATACAAATACCATTTTAAAGTATTTTAAACACAATCCCCTGTTACATTTATGAAATTTAAGATCAGATCAATCTATCTGTAAATTTCAGAATCGAATTTTTAGAAATTACGCATACAAAATGTACTATGCATTCAAGCCATACTTAATATGCGACAACATAAATCACAAGATAGAAAGCATAACAAGCAATGGTATTCATATATTAGACTAATTTTAAGGTGATACTTTGTATATTGGAGCTAATAATGGAAATCTTCTAATTTACACAACTCAAATTGTCGATCCCACTGATGAAGGCACCTTTATTGTTTCATATTTTAGAATCTACATTTACGGATGAATATAATAAAAGCTATAAAACGAAGCTAAAAACTAATAAAAAGATTACGAAACGTAGTATCGAAAAATTAGAATTTGTAAAAGAGCTAAATTTATTATTCGTGTTAGCTGGTATACTCTATATATATTTTTAGATGGCTATATAAACTTATTTGATGCATTTGATGTAACTTTGAAAAGCCAACCACCCAATTCTAAAGGAGCTACTTGGTTTGTTGTAAATACCGATATAGAAATGTTAGACCCAAATACTATGGAACCTACAAACGAACAAGATGGAGTTCCCACGTTAACAACAAGAGTGTGTATATCAACAAAAAGAAAGCTAATCATGTTTGTTTGGCAAGATAACGAATTTGTACAAGAAAAAGTAAATTTGAAATACAAATCTTTAGACCAAAGAATATAATTTGCCAGATAAGATTAAAAATATAGAATTTATTAATCCAATAACATTAATCATCATTTATCCGAAATCTATTTCTTTGTTTAACTTAATCACTCAATCAAGTAAAAAGATTGATCTAAAAAATGATGACACTGGATCTGGAGGTGGCATAACGAGTAGCGCAGCTTCTCTTATGCCATCTGTTTATATGCCTGATTTGTCTATGCAAACTTTTTCGTCGCTGTATGGGAGCAAAATCGTTAGACCGCCTATAGTACATATGAAAAATGAAAATACAATTATTACACAAGATGGTATCTAATAAAATACTAAGATACTAAAATTTTAGATAATATAATAATATTGGACACTAAAGGTCGAGTTATCAGAAAAGAAATAATCAATTGGGATACATCTTTACTTTCTATGTGCTATTCATTTCCTTATTTTGTTTCCGTGACTAGTAATCAGACTGAAGTAAGAAATAAAGATACTCTCAATTTGGTACAAGATTTAAAGTTAGATAACGCGTTTACTGTATTCAATGGCAAGGATAATAGGCCAATAATTTGTAGTTTCAATCAAATATGGATTCTTATTCCTCATGATTTTGCTGCTCAAGTTTAATCACTTTATAATTTTTAGATTAACGAATTGGTAGATAACAAATCTTTTGCTCTTGCTATTACTTTGTTAGAACAAAATAAAAACAGGATATCTGATATAAAGGTAAAGATCATTTGACATATTGTTTAGACCAAAACTATAAATGAAGTTAAGCAAATATATACTGTAGATTTGATCAAAGATGAAAATTATGAGCTTGCTTTCAATCTTTTACTGGATATTGGCGAGGACCCAACTTTTGTTTTGTCTCTTTTTCCTATGAATATATCGGGTGAACACTTTGATCAAAATAAAGATACTATACGTATATATAACTTTTACCGTTTTAGAAAATATTGATAATGCAGTTTCGTCCTTGTTAAGATATCTGATAGAATACAAGTCAAGGTTACAGGCAGAAGATAGCTCCAAATCTTCCGATTCTGAATTAAGAAAGTTTAAGATAATAGATACTTCTTTACTTAGAATCTATTTGGCATTTAACCCTATACTTGCAGAACCATTGCTGAACTCTAAAAATTATATTGATGTAAATGAAGGTGTAAATTTGTTAACAGAGCATAAAGTAAAACGATCTCATTGATATTTTAGCTACATGCTAAATTGGTCGATTTTTATTATTCTAAAGAAATGCATAAAGAAGCACTAGATTTAATAATATCGTATAATTACTCTTTGATGTTTTAGTATTAATAAAATGGACGGCAATAGAATGGTCATTCAATTTATATATCGTGGTGTAGAGCCTATGATCGACTATTTACAAAGGTTAGATGAAAGACATCTAAACTTGATTTTGGAATATACATCTTGGTGTTTTGAAAAAGACGATAAAACTTCCATGAAAGTACCTTTTTATACCTAATGTTTAAAAGATTTTTACCTTCGAAAGTTCTAATTTTAGCTTGGAGTCTAGCCAAATAATCATCAATCATCTTAGAGAATTAAATCATAAATGGGCTATTGGTTATATAGAAGAAATAACCAAAACACAGGGTGAATTGTATTTAGATTTTAACGACCAATTAATAGAGGAGTATGTAGAACAAATAGTTTTATTAGGTACCATCTTGAGTATACACAATATTTTAGATCCAAATCCATCCGATTATCTTGATAGTTTGGTCCAATTTCTTGAAAATATTGAACATTATTCACCTGAAAAGATACTTCCAAAATTACCCGAAAACGGTATAATTTTTTTTGAAAATTTAGGTTTATGGTCTGTTCGAGCAATCATTTTAAACAAATTGGGAAGATATGCTCAAGCATTAGAGATTTATGTTTATAAAATCAAGAATTTTGATGAAGCAGAACAATATTGCAAGAAATTGAAAGACAAAATGATATTCCAGACATTACTGGAGCTATATTTTGATGAGAAAAACGATATTGATTTACCAAAAGAACAATTAAGTTCTAGAGCTTTACAATTTTTATCAAATAATGCAGATATGTTCAATTTAATCAAGGTATAATTTTAATCTATGATTTTTTAGGTTTTAAAAATTCTTCCTGTGCAAATAAAACTATCTGAGTTGTCTAAATTTTTTGATGGATTTTACAGCTCCTTTAACGCACTTGGTTTTCACTCTTTGATGGAAATTAGAACCTTAAAGTCTTTAACTCAGCAGCTGAATGAACTTTTGCTGAAATCAAAAGCACCAATGTTTAAAATAGATGAAACATCATTATGCACTATGTGTTTGAAAAGAATTAGTACAAGGTATCTTATTTTTTTAATTTTTAGTGTTTTCGTTATTCTATCTGATCAATCTCTTGTCCATTTTGGCTGCCAGAAAAGTCAAATTTAAAGTATTAAATATGTTTATTATTATACAAACTTCTTTTAATAATTACATCTTTATAATTAATTGCATCTACGGCAATTGTTACATATTTTAAAAAATATGTAATAATTGCTGGCAGAAAGTATAAATTTGGATATACTTTTAATATACAAAATGCTTTTTAAAATAAGACAATTGATTAAGAATAATATGACCAAAATATTCAGCAGTATAACTAGAAGACCGCACTATATCATACATGAAAATAACGAAATCTACAGTTTATTGGAGACCAATGCCAAAATAATTGTCATTTTCAGAAGAGATAAAAAGTTGATCTGTTTTTTGAGAAACGACGATTTGTTTGTTTATTCGTTAAATGCAGTCTCATTTAGATCAAATTCACAAGATACACATATATTGAAAATTAAGTCACCAAGCCCAGTTTCGAATGATGATTCCAGACAAAGTATAGTAAGGATGGGATGTTGCATATGTTACACTTATAATAAAATCGACCAACCATAGTGTCGTAAACTAAATTCTGTAAAAGATAAAAATTCAAATATAAAAATATTTTATAAAAAATTAAAATAATGTTCTAGCATGTTAGATTACCGGAATGTCTGATATAAAAAGCAATCATGACACCTCCATAATTAAAAAGAGCACCCAAAACTACCATAATGTGAAAAATCTGATGAGAATGGAGCCAATAATTAAATCTACCAGGAAACGAGGACTCTGGAAATTGATTAGCATAAATAAAGCCACCAATTCCATATAATATAATACCAATTACATAAAATAGTGCACCTAAGTTAATCAATGTATGATATATTCCATGACTCACAAAAGCATGTAGAATTGGTATTTGGGCAAAAAGTCCAAACAGAGCAAACATGGCAGTTCTAACACCTCGATATTCTGGTGCATTAAACTTCGGAGTTAAAGTAACAATACTAATAAATAACCCTAAAAAAGTTATAATGTACAAATAAAAATAGTGCCAAAACGGAGTACAATAAAAGCCATAATAAATCGAAGGATAAAATGTTGAAACTGACAAAATTACAATTCCTGTATAATCGCATTTAACCCATTTTGTATAAGTTTCTTCTGAGTGACATTGGAGTAAATGATAGATTGCAGATACTCCTAAGCATGTTATCGTAGCTAAACAATATAGAATGGTCACAAAATAATCCAAAAAAGTGATAGAGCTAAATTGGAGATTATACAACATTGAGCAATTATAAAAGCATAAGAAACAGAATATCAAAGCTCCTATTAAATGCGAATATATATTACCAGTCTCATTGTGGATATAGAGAAGAGATTTGACGCAGTATTTATAAGAATTTATCGGAATTCTATAACCTTCTCTTATAAATCTATTATTTTTAGCCCAGTTCGGCAGATCTTCGTAACTGCATAGTTTGCTCATTTAATTTTTTAGTGTTTTTATTTGGAATTAAATACCTGATTTGCAATTTCTAATTATGAATGCAACAAAAGCGGCAATAAACCTGAACGGAAGGGACAAACTAAAATTTTATTAAAATTATATAAAAGCATTTATTTTGCTTACATAGATGTCATAATAAGAGTCGTGAGTTCGAATAAAAGTTGAATACTCGAAATGTGACACCTAAACTAATTGTTGCACATGATGTGGAGACTATTTTAAGCTATTTAACACAGGGACTGCCAAATCCGGCTCTTTTAAAAAAAATATGCGACTCTTAGCATTTTTTAGCAATAATATAAAAAAGATTCTTTTGATTTTTATCTTGACCGACTAGCCCTCCTCTTTCGTTTCAAAAAATTCCATATAAATGAAGTTTATAAAAAATAAACGTAGATCTAACCTTGATGATGAAAGTTTAAACGCTTTGATCAAATTAAATACATCTTATTATGAACTAGATATCAAGAACTTGGCTGAAAGTTTCAAAAATACTAATCTTGATTAAAAATTATTTTTTATTAAATCTTTGAAACTCTTATTTTTTAGAATTGCAGAATTTTCAAAATTTGGTTTATAGTCAAATTTTTGCCAGTCCCTGTTTAACACGATAAAATTATAATTAATAAAGATAATTATATGATAGATTTATTAAGTGAAGGGCTTGATTGTCGTTAATGTTCTAATTAAAGTTTAGAAGGCCTTGTGTTTGGCAAACACGATTGTCAAGATCAACATTTATAATCACATGAAAGTATTTAATACTTTTACCTTTTTTATTAAATAATCTACTTTTTGAAAATTCTAAATTTCAGTGAACATGAGAAGATAACTGGTCTTTTAAAATTAAATATAGCCGTTGTTTTTCCTTGAGACGAATCTGGTCATTTCTCAAACAATCCATGGATGTTTGTAGAAATTAAAAATTGCTCTCAACAAAAAATACTGCGTTTTATTGAAAATCGTCAACATCTCATATTGCCAGAATATCTGCTATAGAAAGCATTGATGACGCCTGCATAATGAAAGAGTGCTCCTAATATAACCATAACATGAAATATCTGATGAGAGTTGAACCAATAATCAAACTTTCCAGGAAAGAATCTTTCAGGAATCTCTTTAGCGTAGATTAAGCCACCTAAAGAATAAAAAGTACCCATCAAAATGTAAAAAGAAACACCCAGCTTCTTAAAAGAATAATAAACTCCATATTCTATCATGCAGTGTACTATTGGTAAGATACCTAAGATTCCAAATACTGAAAATAATAATGCTCTAAATGTTCGGAATTCTGGCTTATTAAACTTGTTTGTTAACGTAACAACACCAATCAAGGTACCTAAAACTGTAATTGCTGATAAATATGATATTTTCCAGAATGGAGAACAATAAAATGTATAATGTAAAGCTGGATAGAAAGAAGAAACGCTTAAAAATACAATACCGATATAATCACACTTACTCAATCTTGTACATACTACTTCTGAATGACATTGGAATAAGTGGTAAATGGTAGATACTGCTAAACAAGTGATTGCAGAAAAGCAATACAGAATGACCATAAAATAATCCGAAAACAAGATAATACTAAATTGGAAATTCATGAACAGCTTCATATTTATAACACATAATATAATGAACAATAGTGACCCTATCATATGAGAGTATATGTTTCCAGTTTCATTGTGCATATACAGTAACGATTTCATACAATACTTGTAGGAATTGAAAGGAATTCTATATCCTTTTAATATGAAAGGATTATTCTTTGCCCAGGTAGGCAAGTCTTCAAAACAACAAAGTTTCTTCATCTCTAACTATTTTTTGCCTTCTCTAGTTACAATTTTAATTTTTAGACAGGTTCCAAATTTTTCCATAAATGTCAATTTACTCATACTGCCCCTGTTTAGATGTGGGTTAGATTGACAAAATCGTCTCGTTTGAAATAAGAGGAATAAATCACTATTTTTCGTTTATCTATATATTTACTTTAATTTTGGCTATTGTGTACTGTTTCGATTCTTTGAGTCCAGCCAACCATTTTAAAACTTATTAGAATTAGTTCAAAAAATCTGTCAATAAACACATAGAATTTTGATTGAAAAATACAAGCATAATGCTCTTTTATATAGCTATGAATATTTATAAAATAAAAAACCTTATTAGATTTTTGTCGGTCCAATAACTTGTTGATATCTTTAGGATCCAAAATATTTTCTCTAATCAGTGCTATAATAAAATTCTTGCTTATATTTCGAGAAAATTTATCTATAAATAAGGAATCTGTAAAATTTGATGATAAAATATATTTAGGAACTTCTTTATTTTCTATATACTCAGCACAATCCACAAAGTCTTTCTTGTCTGAGTTTAGATGGCTTAAAAAGCAGCGAATCTCTAATTTCAGGCTTAAATCTTTTATGAAATTAAAGTAAATCAACTTACCATACTTTACTACGGATTTAAAATCCAGCTTTATGTAGTATCTGTCTTGATCAACCTTTAATAGTGAAATACCTATACTTTTCAATTTTGATCAAGATCTAAATGTATAAATTTGGAACTAATTTCCATAAATTACACTTGATTATTATATCCTCAAGCTTTTAAACACTTGAAATTGCTCATCGAATATGGACTGTTATTTATCATAACAGTTTCAGCAAACTTATATATATTTATAACTTTGAAAGTAAATGATCCTTTCTTATAAAATCCTTTTGATGAATTAGTAATTCTAAAAATAGGTTCAGAATCAGTCCATATCAATAAATTTTGATTAAAGACTTCTAGTTGATATATGTTATTTATTTGGACAATTGAGACCAATATATTTCTTACTCTGATTGAGTATACTTTTAACATAGAGTAAACTCTTATTTTGTTTATTTTTATAAACCTTTATTGAATTTAATTATTACGCCGTTTCACGCAAAGAGGTAAAGGAAAAAGTTCAAATAAAAAATTTATTATGAGATATTAAAAGATGAAACTTTGTAGTTTTTATATATGAACCTTCTACTTTTATTAAATCGCTCCATCTTTCAGCTAGCT
>NIPM01001664.1:0-16205 GCA_002738285.1 Holacanthella duospinosa
CATCCAATGTAATTAATATTGTTGAGTTGTAGTTATATGGGTTGATCAAAGTGGGCCCTAAGGAACAAGAAATCAAGGTTATGTTCTCCTCTCACTTCTCAAGTTTGCTCTTGTACTCTTCGAATCCAAGCAATTTACCAGAATGGGTAGAAAAATTCGACAACACGCCTTTAGTAGGTATAGGGAATAGTGTTGCTAAAATATTTCAAATCCAAATTGTTTCGGGACCCGTAAGTGGCGTCGTTCAAAAGGTTTCTCAAAATATATTTAATATTTAGCATACCGTTAAAATAGCCGGGAAAACGTTGCCAAATATGGATGTTGCTGTCGTTTTAATGAGATCTAAAGAGAGTACAATCGTGACTAAATATGGTATATTTGGTTTATCTACGATAAACAACTTTGATCAAAGCTCCTCTTCCCCAATTTTAGATCTTCTCGCTAAGTTTAAAAGCAAAGTCATTGCTTTTAGGGTCGAGAAAACTGAATCTGACATCTTCAGCGGAAAGTTGATGATAGGAGGCTTTGATTCGAACCATTTTAAACCTGGTACAAAGGTGGAATATCCAAAAATATCCTCCAATTTGTTTAGTTTACCAGGAACGAGAATAAAGCTAGGGGATTATATTTGCCATTACGTCGATTTTCATGTCGATTTAAGTATCGGAAATAATCAGATTGGAATTCCTAAAGTGGTTTTTATTCAATTCCAAACAGCATTGGATGAAACTAGTGATAAGTGTAAGACTGAACTTGAGATTAGGACTGGTTCCGGCATTGATAACTTGGTTTCTTGTATTAAAACTAACCTCCCAATATTTGAAATTACCATTGGCTCTAAGATTTATAAATTGGAAGGAAAAGATTATTTGACAGGTGCTTCTTTGAGAGGTAATGTTTTGAGTATTACCCATCCTTTCATTGCTATTGATAAAGAGGTTAATGGGAAAAAGGTTATTCAACTTGGTAATGGGTTTTTCTATACTTATTATCTTATTTGCGACTATCATCGTAAGAAAATATTCTTGGCTGAAGCTGCTTAGAATAAATCCATTTTTCAATTTCTACGTTTACGGAGGCTGTAGATATTTGAATTTTTTATTATATTTTCTGATTAAATGTACATAAAAAAGTTTAACTCCATTAAATAATTTAAAAGTAACTATAAAATCGTTATCTGGTATAATGGACTAAATCAACTTTATTATTTCCAATTTAATTCCATTTAATTTTCCATTTAGTTTATATAAGATGCCCACTTTTATATTAAGAATTATTATTTCAAAAAGATTGTCATTTAACAAGAATATTGATCTATAAGTCTCTTAATCCTCTATTGCTAAACATAAACAATTGTTTTGCATTTTCTGAAAACCATAAATCTGAAGGAGGCTTATATCCTGTTTTGAGTTTAAGTTCATAATAAAATAACTGAATGTGGTATATTGTAATTCCAAGGCATGGCCTAATAATAATAACAAGGATACTATAAATAAAGTGCTTTTATAGTATTATTACATCTTCAAATGTTTCTGTATCTCTACCTCTCCTGGGAATGATTTTCTTTCCCATTTTAAAGCTTTCTTTTTCATATCCAAAATCATGATCTCTTTATCAGGGATAAGTTGTCTGTTAATAACTTTATGTCCATTTATTAAATTCATGGCTTCATTATAGTCTAAATTAATATTGAAAATTACCAAAACATTTTCCTAGATTATAGATCTTGGTGTTTCCTGTAGTAACCTTTAATGTCCCAATTTGAAATTCAATGTATCGAAATATGCAACTTCGTTTATTGTTAGTTTGTTGTTCTTTGGATGGCCTCCTACAAAATTTATTTTATCATCATATAAAATAGCGCAGATTTCTTTGTTGATTTCGCCTCCAATGTAAATTGTTGATTTAGTATTGATATATTAGGGAGTTCTGCGCAAAGTGACACTCGAACTTTGTTTAATTACGCCTTTAATAATATTAAGACTTTTAAAGTAATTTATATCTACTACAAGCTTTATTTATAAATAATTATATTTGGAATATTATCATGAATAGCTTGCAAAAATTGAAAATTTCAATTTCAGATATAGAACAGCGGATTTTCATCAAATTTGGCGTAATTCTGAGACTCAGTTCTGGGATAATTAGTAAAGAATTAGTTGAATCAATTGGAAATAGTGCCTATAAACTAAATACAGTCAAATATTTAGTTACTAAGCTTAAGAAAGGCTACAATGTGGTCGAAGATAGCCGAGGAGGCGATACAAGTGATGTCGCGAAAAAAGAAAATGTAATAGATAAAATTAAAGAATTGTTGACAAAAACTAGAACATAATCTTGCCTCAAACTTTTCATGCGGGTGAATTGTAGTAAAACAACAGTATTTCGATATTTAATAGAACATTTACAAATGAAAAAATTATTAAGTAAATAGGTACCTCATTTTCTCACGGATGAACAAAGAGAAGACAGAGTGTTAGCATGTAAAAACAATATGCAACTCTTATCGAGACAAAATAGCTTAATTAATTTAACTTTGGCAATAGATGAAACTTGGGTGTCTTTATACATACAACCCCAACGTGACCAGCTTCAATCTTGGAGAAATAAGAATGAAGACCCACCTGAATTTATACTTCAATCTAAATATGGGACAAAATTTTTGAAACATAATTATATTCTAATTAGTCGAGAAATTTTAGTTTCTTGAATGCATAAAATAGTAAGAATGAAAATAAATTCAAATATTTATCAACTTTACTATCCATAAAATAACTCTTAGCTATATTTCTTGCCATTTTAATTGCTTCCTCAACCAATTTTCACTATAATGCACTAATATTCTAGAACTATAACCGAGGCTTCAAAAATTTTGTCCCATATGAAAAAAAGAGAATGCTGATGGTAGCCATGGATTTTCAAGTTGTTGCTTATTGGAAGCTCTGTGCTCCTAAAAAGACCGTAACTTCAGATGTCTATAAAAACTTCCAAGTTGAATTATTAAGCAAATGGTTACCTGATAAGAAATTCAAGGTGCCGATCAATATCCATCAATTATTCAAAATGGTGAAATCTACTAGAGAAGAGTTCAATGATATGATTAAAAATGGAGAAGATATAACTTACGAAAAAAGAACCTCAATCTAATACATTCAATGAAACCTAGTATTAATATTTATTTTTATGCTGCTTCTGATTGTAGTACTTTTATGGATGGGTTTGGGACAAATATTGATAAAATGGCTTTATTTTACAATAAATAACAATAAAAATCCGGTTCTTGGACTATAATAGTTTTAATTCAGCAATGTTTAACGATATAACACATATCTTTTGAATATGCTTTACTTGTAGGAATTCTATTTTTCGAAAAACCCGATAATGACGGAAGCAAATTTTTTGCATTGATAAAATCCTATTTGACCCTTAAATCGAACTTTTTTCAAAAAAATTCTTGTTAATTGAGTTTTTATGCGATTTTTCGTAAACAATTCGATAATCTAAAAAATTTTCAAAAATTGGAGCAGGTATCGGCTTTTTCGTAAATTCTATGCTATTTTATCCTATAAAACCCGACTTCTATAGAAATAAATATTTACTTGCCCTTATTATAGCAATTTCAATTGCGCTTTCGGATTTTCCCTAGCAATTTCACAGGGAAAGTGTGAATCATGGGTGAAAAATGTAACTTGTGGCAGTGAAAAAGGAGAAATTGTGACCGAAAATGTTAATTTAGAAAGGGCCTCTTAAAACAAAGCAAGCAATTTATTAAACTTAAGAGAAAGAACCTATAATTAATACCATTATTCGCTGTATATGCAGATAAATTAATGTTTAGATCATATATTATTACAGATGTAGTTGGATGTCCATTCAAATATTCCCTTGTAATTATAGATACAATAAATTTTTCTGGCTTCCCGATAAAGTTTGGAGGGACTTTATATATTTTCTGGTTAAATTTGAGTTAGCGATAGCATCGGGACCA
Source organism: Holacanthella duospinosa (assembly GCA_002738285.1). Classification (NCBI taxonomy): domain Eukaryota; kingdom Metazoa; phylum Arthropoda; class Collembola; order Poduromorpha; family Neanuridae; genus Holacanthella; species Holacanthella duospinosa. The sequence continues at coordinate 3,989 of NIPM01001664.1, forward strand.
GTTTGCAAGAAAGGATTGGGAAAATTCCGAATAGATTCTATTCGTCTAGCATTTTCAGCAACACTGTATATTTCTGTGAGCAACTCATTTAGATCGATAGCCTATCGTTAAATTAAATTGATTGTGATCGATTTCGTTCAACATTGTTCTTATACCACTATTTTTCCATTTATCAAAATCCTTGAGTTTTTATTAGTATTAGCATAATTCCTCAATGTAGCTATAATTTGGTCTGCTGTAATTCTGATATCATTAATATTCTTTTGATGTTTAGTTTCTGCGACATTCTCATTGGGGTTTCCTTGGATACCAAATCCCGATTGTTACAATTTCCACTAATAAACTGAATAAGTTAATGTCATTCCCATTTAGACAAAGGGTTGCCTCTTCATTTCAATTAGCTGTTATCAAAACGCTTCTCAAAAAATAATTTGCATCATTGATTCTCATTGGATATTCATTTGAATAGACCGTCAATCTTCCAATATCTCCAGTGCGTCTGTATAAAAGTTCTGGTCTATATAAATATTCAAAGGGGCGTTAAGGTTATCAGGCCCTGTAGTATGTAGATAATTCGCTCCATTCTAAAAATATTAATTGATTTTCAGATGATTTTTTTTGTTTAATTGGTTTTTGTAAATTTAGAATTTTGATATCAAAGTCGCGTTTATAGTGAATTTTATCGAATTCTTATTTTTCTGTTCATACTTTGCAGTTTTAAAGTGATATCTAAAAGAAGTTGACACGATTAGCATTATTGTTTATTTTGGAAAATTTTCTCTTTATAATGAACTTTTTCCACATCATTTGTTCACGGGTTTTCGAAAATAGACATTTGTACAATTTAATAAAATAATATCGTCACTAAACTGATGACTCTATATTCCAATTTTGATGAGGAAGATTTGATCAATTTATAAGGCTTTTTTCTCTTCTCCGAATCCCAAGGTTTTTTGTCCAACTTGGTGGTGTCATTAACACTAACAACTTCTGCATTATCAAAATAAATATGGCCCGCAATGCATTTCAATCTACAAGGTTCATTTTCTAATTGTTTATTAGCTGGACATTGTGCTATGCATTTCTTGCCTTCTTCAAATAGCTTTTGGCTTAAATTAAAAACTCTTGAACATTGAGCATAGCAACTTCTATCTTCACATTTGCGGTCAAGCATACACCTTAAGGTCTCTTTAGGGGCTGAGATCGGCTCTTTTCCTCTAGATTGGTATTGGATTGACTCTCCTCTTAATTGGATTTTCTCTTCTTTCTTCTCGCTTTTGGTGGCGTTGTAGGCCTTTTCGGTGGCATTCTTACTTCCTGACTTCTCTGCACTTAATATGCTGGTTATGAACAATAGAGCTTTGTACATCTTTTTTGATAGTTTTTGCTCACTCTTTCTTTTATTTAAGTTAGAGTTCTCGTTCCATTTGTTCATGGCCTGGGTGCCCCGTTTCAAGACTTGCAGTGCTGATAGCATATTTGTTTATGGAATAAAGAAAGTTATCCTAATTTATTGCTGGGTGCTTATTGGTGGCCTTATTTTATTATATGGAAGAAAATTTTTGAAAGAAACATAATATGGCACTTTATTTTCGTTCAGAGTAGTCCCCATTTTACTTATTAAATAAGGGAGTTTATTTTCGTTCAGAGTAGTCCCTTTTTGCATAATTCAACCAAATTTTTAATGATTATTAATCAACCAATTATTTAATAAATGGACTACTCTGAATAAAGTGCCATAATTGATTGAACAATAATCATTAAAAATTTGGTTGAATTATGCAAAAAGGGAATAAAGTGCCATATTTTGGTTGAAATAGTTGGAAATAAAATATGATTTGGTTGAAATATATTTTTTATTTTTATCAACCAAATTATTAAAACTTTTCAACCATAATTCTTCATTTTATCAACCAAATCCATTATGATTTTTTCAAAAATTTAGACCCATATTTTCATCTGTACCCTGGTTCATCACAACCCCAGTAATCCAAATTTTGATTATTGGCTTAAAAAATTTTATTCGTTAAAGATGACAGGAAAGAACGAAAACTATCGTGTAGGTAACTTCTTTTAAGATTTACAAAATATAGCTGATGTAACCTTGGCGGCATTTGGAAGAAAAGAAATCGATATAGCAGAAAACGAAATGCCCGGCTTAATGCATCTTCGTACCAAATATGGTGCTTCAAAACCATTAAAGGGTGCTCGTATTGCAGGTTGTTTGCATATGACTATCCAAACTGCTGTTTTGATTGAAACTTTGACTAAATTAGGAGCTGAAGTAGCTTGGTCAAGCTGCAACATTTTTAGTACTCAAGACCATGCTGCTTCTGCAATGGCGGCTACTGGTGTACCGGTGTTTGCTTGGAAGGGCGAGACTGAAGAAGAGTATTTGTGGTGTATCGAGCAAACCTTGGCTGCTTTTCCTAATGGCCAACATTTGAATATGATCTTGGATGATGGTGGCGATTTAACTACTATGGTTCATGATAAATTCCCTCAATACTTGGCTGATATCAAAGGTATTACTGAAGAAACTACTACAGGAGTCCATCATTTATACCAAATGATGAAGTTGGGCAAATTGAAAGTTCCTGCTATCAATGTCAATGATTCAGTAACCAAATCCAAGTTTGATAACTTGTATGGTTGTCGTGAATCTTTAATTGACGGTATTAAACGTGCTACCGATGTCATGATTGCTGGTAAAGTATCGGTTGTTGCTGGTTATGGTGATGTAGGTAAAGGTTGTGCCCATTCTTTAAGAGCTATGGGATCAAGAGTTATTATAACCGAGATCGATCCTATTAATGCTCTTCAGGCTTCTATGGAAGGGTTTGAGGTTACTACTATGGAGTTGGCAGTTAAAGAAGCCAACATTATTGTTACCACTACTGGATGCAGAGATATTGTTACTGGTACTCATATGGAGATCATGAAAGATGATGTCATCATTTGCAAGTATTTTTTGTTTGTTTATTTTTCAGCATTGGGCATTTTGATATTGAAATTGATGTGGCCTGGTTAAAAGCAAATGCCTCTTCCAAGATGAACATCAAACCACAAGTAGATCGCTATACTATGAAGAATGGAAATCATATTATTTTATTGGCAGAAGGCAGATTAGTCAATTTGGCCTGTGGTACTGGTCATCCTAGTTTTGTCATGTCCAATTCTTTCTCTAATCAAGTCTTGGCTCAGATCGCTTTGTGGAATGATGAAGATCAAACTCAGTATCCTTTAGGTGTTCATTTGTTACCTAAGTTGTTGGATGAAGAAGTTGCTTTGTCCCATCTTGGTAAGTTGGATGTTAAGCTGTCCAAATTGTCCAATGTTCAAGCTAGTTATCTTTCGGTTAATAAGGAAGGTCCTTTTAAACCCGATTATTATCGTTATTAAATTTTGGATTGTGATTCTTTTTATATTTTTGTGCAATTAATAGGAATTTACTATTTTCACTTGTTAATATGGCACAATATTTTTGAAGCCTCGGTTATAATTCTTTCATATTAATGCATCACAGTGAAAATAGGTTGAGGAAGCAACTAAAATAGCAAGAATTATAACTAACAGATATTTTATAGATAGTAAATACTTAAATTTATTTTCATTCTTACTATTTTATTCATTCAAGAAACTAAATTTCCTCGATCAATTAGAATTGAATTATGTAAGAAAATTTTGTCCAATATATTGAATCACTTTGTTGCTTTCTGATGATATGATGATTCTTTCTATTCTAAATAGTTATATGGACCAAAAATTTTGAAAGAAACTGGTTGAAGAATTCTCGAAAGAACTTTATTATTTTGGTTGAAAAATTCTAATAATTACACAAAAACCTTCTTTAGTTGATAAATTATACTTATTTATTAACCAAATAATACTTATATTTCAACCAAAATATTAAGTTTTCTTCAAAAAGTTCTTCCATATGCAGCTTTTGATAATAAGTTGGTCGACTTTTGCGTGTAATCAAAATGGTTGAATTTTTTCATTTATTTTGAATAAACAGGGTCAAAGATTGTATGCACTTTTTGTCTACTATTTGAAAGAGAGAAAGCATATAGGTCTATTATTTTTCATTAACATTTAATCTCCTTTTCTTTACAACTTTTAGGTGGCAATGTAGGTTTTCTTAGCAGAAAAATATTACGTGATGGAACGCCTGATAAATTTCTATAAATAAACGAGAAATTTTAATTTCACTCAAGAATGAAAACTCAAATGTTAAACATGCTTATGACAGCTATCTATTGTCAAGATACAGATTTTCGGCCTTATGAAAGAACTATCCCTGTTACTAAAACAGATCTCAGAAGATTTGTTCCTAAAGATGTCCAAGAAGGTTCAATTATTTCATTTGGCTTTCCTAAAGAATGTCCACCAAAAGTAGATGCAGTAGGACAATATAAAATAATGAAAATTCTTCATCAGATGAAGATATTTCCTTTACAGGGTTTTTCGAAATATTTCAAAATTTATTTCAAAATAAATAAAACTTATTTCAAAATATTTCAGAATTTATTTTAAACTAAAGCAATGAAATATGAACAATGAAAAAGCGAAATAAAAGAGATTTAGTGATATAACAATGATTATTGAGTGATGCAATGATGATTAAACTGAAATTTGAATATAAATTCAGCTGATTACAAACAAATTAAATCGGTATTAAGCAAACTTATCAATTGTCAGTGTTTATACTAAATAGTGGTATTTGAGTTACGTAATACAATTAATGGAATCTTTTAAAATGGGTTACTTTATTGTTTATTAATTTTTTAGGAGGATTTTAAATGAAAAATGTAAAATACAGAATTATATCAATAATTGCAAAAAAATCCTTTTTAAATAAACTATATTTTCAAAGTAATATATAAATAAAGTTTTTTTTTAAAAATTATTTCATAATTTTTAGAAAGTCGGAGATTTTTTAAATGCATTTCGGAGTTTTTTAAAATGCTTAATATTAAGAAAATAAACGGTTAACTCTTAATGTGACAAAATTGTATGATTAAATATAACAAACAAATGATTTAATAAGAGAAATAATTTGTAACAAATACAATGATGGTAAAAGTATATCTGATATTTCTAAGGAATTAAACGTGAAATATAATAAAACTTATTCAATAATTTCTAAATATAAGAAAAAAGGTATAATGATATCAGAAAAAGAAAAATGTGGAAGAAAGAAAATTCTTACTAATGATGATAAAAATAATATAAAAAGTATTATTCAAAGGGATGCCTCTACTCCATTAAATAAGTTAAAAGATGAATTACAAACTGTCTATAATAAAGCAGTCTCAGTTCCAACATTACATAGAACAATCGCAGAGTTTGAATATAGCTTTAAAAGGATCCAATTAATACCTGAGAAGCGAAATTCAAAATTCACTATTGATACTAGATTTGATTATGCGAGATTTGTAGCTGATATTAATTCGAATAAGCTGATCTTTGTCGATGAGTTTGGAATAAATTGATCTATGAGGAAGAGATATGGGCGGGCTCCAGTTGGTATAACTCCTCGAAAAAATTTCACAACTATAAGAAGTAATAATATTTCTATAGCAACAGCCATATCGAAGGATGAAGCCATAAATTTTAAAATACAAAAAAAACCTTATAATATTGAAACTTCTTATGATTTTATGTGTCAATTGGTGGAAAAACTTAATAAAAAACATTAGAAACACAGTAATTATAATGGATAATTTAATTGTTCATAAAAATGAAAAAATAAAGCTAATGGTAAAAGAAAAAGGTCATCAGCTCTATTTTTTGCCACTATATACGCCTCAACTTAATCCAATAGAGGAAATCTTTTCAGTTTGGAAAGAAATTATCAGAGGAAGCAATTGTAACTCAAATGAAAGTTTGATGGCAGCAATTAATACGGCAGCAAATGATATTACAAGGGGAAAATGTCAGGGAGTTTTCAGACATATGAAAAGTTTTCTGGTAAAGGCATTATCGATGGAAGAGTTTTAATTAAATTTTAATTGTAAAAATATATTGTTTGTAATCTTTTAATTATATATTATTTTGCAGTAAATTTCGTCCTTTTAACAAAAATAAAATAATAGTTTGAATATTGATTTATTATAATTATATTAAAAATTAATAAATACCAAAAAATATATTCTATTTATTAAAAGAATGAAATTGACTAAAAAAGACAAAATTGACTGGAAAATGATATATATATTTTTTAAAAAACTTTATTTATATTACTTTGAAAATATAGTTTATTTAAAAAGGATTTTTTTGCAATTATTGATATAATTCTGTCTTTAACATTTTTCATTTAAAATCCTCCTAAAAAATTAATAAACAATAAAGTAACCCATTTTAAAAGATTCCATTAATTGTATTACGTAACTCAAATACCACTATTTAGTATAAACACTGACAATTGATAAGTTTGCTTAATACCGATTTAATTTGTTTGTAATCAGCTGAATTTATATTCAAATTTCAGTTTAATCATCATTGCATCACTCAATAATCATTGTTATATCACTAAATCTCTTTTATTTCGCTTTTTCATTGTTCATATTTCATTGCTTTAGTTTAAAATAAATTCTGAAATATTTTGAAATAAGTTTTATTTATTTTGAAATAAACTTTGAAATATTTCGAAAAACCCTGTAATTCTAATGAAGAAAGCGAAGTCATACACGGGTCTGCTTTTGATGTCGGTTGTTCCCATATTATCGAATCAATAAGTTTAAAGTTAGCACGTCACTTTTGTGGATTTTTTATGCTTCTAAAGAGTTTATAGTCAAGTTCAAAGAAAATAAAGCACGCAATCAATACTCAGTAAAATGCATGAGGGAATTTAAATCAGAACATCAGTTTTTTCATATACATGAAAATTAAAGAGGTAATATTGCTTTATCTACAGGATGGATATTTTATGGAGATACATTTGCCCCTGTCTGTGATTCTAGAATTGAAATATTGAATAAGTACCGGGGAAAATTCAGAAAGGGAAATGCCAATTATTCATGTGATTCTGGAATCGAAGATACAAAATATGTAACCCTCCAAATCCGAAATTAATCCCAAGTTCTACTACTTCTAATGTTGGCTTATTCAGCTCCCTTGGACTTAGATTGGACGTATGCATCCTTGTAGGTGAGGCTTGTCTTACTGCTCTCGTGATCGGAGTTACTATTTATTACCTCTGCTTCAATAAGAAAAGATAATTATTCTTTTCATTAAACTTTTTCAAAAAAATCCACTTATTCGATCCTCACTTAATAATTAGTAAGCCCCTTTATGAGCCATTCAAGTTTACATTGTCCAAACTTTATCTTGTAGTGCAACAAAGGATCATTTATTAAATAATTATATATTAATATTATACAAGACTTGAATATCTGTAGTATTGTTCATTTCCATGTATCAGTTCTGCTAGCCTTTTCTCATGCAGGCTTCTTTCCTTTAAAAATACCAAAATAGAAGTATTATAAATTATCTCCACACTACAAGTAGCCGCTAAGTACCGGATTGCTCAGGCCTCAGAAAGTTCTTAGCAACAGTTAATTCGTAAGTTTTGAATGCAAAATTATGAGCCCAATATTGGTTTTTAGCTCATGAAATATAAAAAAAGTTAAAATTCGACCCAAAAATGCATTATAGTTGTACCCATCATTTCAGTTGTGATTTTATTGGTTATAAAACTTATATTCTATACCTTTTCCAATTTTATTTTCAAACAAATGAAAATGTTAGGATGTCCAAGAAAATGTGGCGGTGAAATTTTTCTCCACACCTTTAAAGTGTAATGAATTGAAACCAAACTTGATTATATATAATAGGGTTACAATTTATTTAAAATAATACACACAGTTTTACTCTTTTCAAAATGAATTTTAAAGAATAATTAATTGAATCATTTAGTGCTCAAGATCAGTGTATAATTATTAGATAGTTAACTCTACATGGTAAATGCACTTCTCAAATCTAACGAGAATTAAAGAATACTTTAGGTAATAGTGCAATGTCTCTGAGAACAGTTGAAGGATGGCAATCAAGGTTTAAGAAAGGAGAGATATCGATAGAAGAAGCTTGCGGAAGACCATCCGAAAAAAATGATGAAAAACTAGAACGTATTGAAGCTGTTAAAGGACTTTTATTGGAAAACAAAGCTATAAGTGTGAGGCTAATTAGCGAGCGTTTGAATATCGCCAAATCATTAGTGAATCTAATTTTAATTGATGATCTAAAGTTGAGTAAGCGACATGGTCGCTATATACCAATGGAATTGAACGCAGATCAGAAGGATCACAGGCTTCAGGCTTGTATATTTAACCTCTCCAATTATAGTAAAACTAAAGAAAAGATGAAAAGAACTCTAACTTTTGATGAAACATGAGTTGTTTATACATGGCGCCACAGAAGGATCAACTGATGTCCTGGGTAGAACCTAGTGAAAAGGGACCATAATTGGCAATGAAAAAACTTTATGGAGATAAAATGATGTTGCTTTTAGCAATGGACTACAATGATATCGCTTTTTATCACTTGTGTAGCGAAAAAGAAACAATCAATGCTGAGCGCTTAAAATCGATTTTAAGCGAAAATATCCCGATATGGTTATGCACAAAAAGGTTTTCTAAGCCTATAATTTGGATGGATAATGCAAGACCACACAAGTCTAAACTCGTACAGAACTTTTTAGTAGATGAGCAAATTGAGCAATGGTACCAACCACCATATTCTCCCGATATTTCTCCATATTATTATGATTGTTTTGGACATATTAAACGTGAGTTTCGTGGTATGCAGTTTGGAACTTTGTCGGTGTTCGAAATTTGGCTAGAAATGCGATTTTAAAAGGAATGAATTGAGGACTGTATCGTGGTGTTTAGAGACTGCCTGAGCGCTGGAAAAGTGTCATTGACAATGAGGGAACTACACTTAATTATACTAAAATTTTGTCAATCTCTATAAAGTATTTTTTGAGATATAACAAAAAGTTTTTAGCGCCACACTTTATTGGACACCCTAATAGATTTCACACAAGAGACTATAGACTTCATACAAACGAAAATAAATTGGAAAAGATATAGACATTATTTTTTAGACATTGTATTAAAATCCTATAAATATTTTCTCCTTGAATCTATAAGGAAGAATAAATATTTTTTGGTGAATCAATAAAATTCAACATATTGATCGGAGATTTTTATTTGAAAATTTTTATCTTTGATAGACTCTCGAAGGGTTATTTGAACAATTTTTTTCAAAGTATTTACTTTTTCAATAGCAAACTTATTTTAAAATCCGTCTTTATTTCTGATGGAGAAACTTTAATCCAAATTTTTCAAACCCTCCAGAAACTAATTTAGGCTAAAAAACAAGATTTGGTTTTTCAATACAAAATCATTAATAACATTTTATTCAATTTCAAAAATGTTTATTTTTAACTAGAAATAAGTTTTGTTTATGATTAAAAAATGTTGATGAATTATAGACCTTTAAATATACAAAAGGTTGTTTGTAGTTGATCGATTATTATATGGAAATAGAATTTATACTAACTACATGAAATACGATCAATAATATCATATCCTTTCGAACTATGTAGAAACCTGCACTTAATAAGATTTAGTGATTAAAACTTTATTAATCAAACGATAAACGTCGATCAAATATATGCAATCAACTTAGTTTATAAAAATTTCTATTGTATTTCATTATTTACAGGCCCGATTAAATCGTTAAGTTCTGATCCATCATTGGCAGGCTGGATTAAATCAACTCAAGCTTTACCATTTTTGATAAATAAACAAAAAATAGCTACCAGTAATAAGAATCCTATAATGGAAGTCGAGAGAATAGTAGTAAGGTCCAAACCATCGTAAAGGATTTCAATTTCAATATTATCTTGAACTCTAGTGATTTTATACACTGTACGTCAAAAGTGATTCAGTGTTTGGGAAATTCGAACTTATGGTAATTCATGAATGAGTAAGACTTCAAGCAAGCCAATACTCATATAATAAATAGATACAGCCTTTGTCTATAACATTAAAAATATTATAGATATTTTTAAATATTGATAGAGATATGATTGCTCAAAGTTGAAGGTAGGTTATTCTGTGTTTTGTTGAATTTTTTAAATTTACAATATTTTCATTCTAGAACATTCTAAAATACTGCAAAATTGTTCATTTTTATTTCAAATCATTAGCAGAAGGTATTAAGGCTTATTTGGTATGACAAGAAGAAAATTGAAACAAGAATTAACGAACTTGCTTTAAATGGAAAATCTTCAAGAAAAATAGCTGAAATTGTTGGAGTTTCACAAGCAATAGTGTCCAGAGTAATAAATAGAGTTGAAAAAATACTCCAGAGCCTATAATAGGTTGTCCTCGGGTCTTAGATAAGTATGATGAAAATNATAAATAGAGTTGAAAAAATACTCCAGAGCCTATAATAGGTTGTCCTCGGGTCTTAGATAAGTATGATGAAAATATATTGGAAGATTAGCAACAAGCGGTAAATGCTCCACCTCTACAGAAATACAGTGAGAACTCAAGACCTATACAGGAATATCCGCCTCTTCGAGTACTATACTGCGCACATTAAAACGTAGCAACATCGTATCTAGATACAAAAAGAAATGCCCACAATTAAAAAAATCTCATCGTCGAGCAAGATCATAATTTGAAAAAACACACAGAAATTGGGAAAATAAGGACTGGGATATGTTTATATGATCAGGTGAGACTAAAGTAAATCTAGAGAGATCTGATGGACGTGATAGAATTTTCAGAAAAATCGTGGAACCACTCAGAGATCACAATATTACTCAATCAAAAAAATTCGGTGGTGGATCAATTATGGTTTGGGGTCTATGCTTTCATCAGGTGTTGGGCATCTTTGTAGAATTGATGGTATTGTTAATGCTGAGATATATGTGAGTATTCTGGATGACGAGCTGATGTATACAATTGACTTGTATGGTTTGGAGAAATCTAAAGTTGTCATTTTGAATGACAATGCGTCCTCTCATACCGTTTCAAGTAAAAAAATGGTTCAAACGAAATAAAGGTAAAAAGACGACCTGCACAATCTCCTGACCTTAACCCAATCGAGCATCTATGGGATCATATTAAATGAGAGCTAAAAATTCGACCACCATGTAAAGACAAAGATGAACTTTGGGAGAGAATTCAAGATATATGGAACAATATTTCAGCTGAAGTATGTCTTAAGCTTGTTGGGTCAATGCCTAGAAGACTCGAACATATCTATAATACTTTGATGTTATAGAAAAAGGCTGTATCTATCTACCATATGAGTATTGGCTTGCTTGAAGTCTTACTCATTCATGAATTACCATTTAAGTTCGAATTTCCCAAACACTGAATCACTTTTGACAAGCAGTGTATTACACTCTGATTTAAAATTGGATAAAAAGTGTGTATTTTCGAGCATCTTTCCATATAAAAAATATTTAAATGTGTAGCAGAGTTTATTTTGTTTTCATTATGTTAGACTTTAACCCTTCAATTAACTTCTTTGAATTTTCAAAAACGAGTATTTAACACTGAGGCTCATTATTGACAAGAAATGAGATAAAGTGATTCAATACAAAGTATTACGCCGTTTCACGCAAAGAGGTAAAGGAAAAAAGTTATTATGAGATATAAAAAGATGAAACTTTGTAGTTTATATATATGAACCTTCTACTTTTATTACATCGCTCCATCTTTCAGCTAGCTGCTGAATACCATTCATATGACCCTTTATATTAAGTTCCTGGATAATACTCTCTAGTTGTAATTAAAACTCTTCCCAAATATCATAAACATGTTCTCTTAACTTCCTTTTTAATTTACCAAAACAATTGAAATCAGGTGGACTTATATCTGGACTATATGGAGGATGATACAAAGTGCGGATTTTGTTATCATCAAAAAAATTCATTACAAGCTTTGATTTATGAGGTCTTGCATTATCCTGTAAAACCATAGGATACTTGAATTTCTTACCAGGTAAAAATTTTAGTAAAACTTCATTAATAAAGCCTATATAGACTTCTGAAGTTACAGTCTCTTTAGGTTCACAAAGCTTCCAATATGCAACACTATTATAATCCGTTGCTACTATAAGCATTCTTTTTCTTTGATAGTTTGATTATGCTACAATTTGTGGTGGGGTTTCGTCCTTAGTTCTCCAAAATCGA
>NIPM01001665.1:0-16042 GCA_002738285.1 Holacanthella duospinosa
GCTTGCTTGAAGTCATACTCATTCATGAATTACCATTTAAGTTCGAATTTCCCAAACACTGAATCACTTTTGAAGGGCAATGTACCTAGTTGATTTGAAAAATTTATTAAAATGGAAAATGAAATAGAAAAAAGTTTTGAACGTGTTTTGGCAGAAAGTGATGATCCCAAAGATTTATCATATGAACCAGAAACAGAATCAGAATATACATTTGACGAAGAATCAAATTATGATGAAATAAAGTAGAGGAATTTTGATCTGCATTTATACAAAAACCAGACAGGATGTGTTTTAATGATGTTTCTGGTCTGAATTCTGTCTTATTATTTAAATGCACTCAACCTATAGATTACTACGACTTATTTTTAAATCATGGTTTAATAGATCTTATTGTTTCTGAAACGAATAGATATGGTGAATCCAACAATGAAAACTTTGAAAAAACAGATGCAGATGAAATCAAAACATTCATAGGTATGGCAATTTTAATGGGATATTGCAGTGATGGGAAAAATCAATGTTTTTTCATTCAATGAAATTTCATTGAATTTTGTGTAATTTAATCGATTGCTCAGTAAAAATATGGTGAATGCTAGTGAAATTTAATATAATATTCAATGCATCTTTTGATACATTAATAAAAATAAATATTTATCCTTCAGTTTGCGTTAGAAAGTCAAAAATATCGATCAAAATTCAAGTGGACCAGCGGCGCGGACCGAGTTGAAACTTTTCGAGAGATAAAATTTGGCATATAAAAAGCTCTAATCATGCATAACATTTTGAGATAAATAGTTTTATTAAAAAGGAAGCTCTTTTTTATATTTAGGTTCAAAGTCAGGAATTAAATCGTCAATGAACAGCTCATGAACCGAATCGTAGCCGTCAAATTCAGATGACGCATTCATTGCACAATCCTCCTCCAATGGCCCAGGGCTTCTAACATCATTGGAATTAGACTATTTAGAAGTTATATTCAATTATCATTGAAGGAAATGTGACCGAAAGCACTATACCAGAATTGAACATTAATTTGCATTGAAGGTGCTCAAGATGAGCTTTCTTTCTTTCATTGTTAAAATCTAAATACTTAGTTATCAAACTTTGTTCATTATTGATTGAAGTTGGAAGACTTTATACTTCAGAGATCGATTCTAAATCTTGATCGTCATTAAATTCTTTGATTGAATCAGCATTTGATGTTAAATCTACAGTAGAATTTGTTGAATCAGTCATATTCAATCTATTATTGTTTTTCTTGTTCCCTAATTGTTAAATTATTTAATTACTTTTATCAGCCAAACCTTCAAAAGTTGAAATGTACTTTTTCAACCAAAGGTGCTCTTAAGTGGCTACAGTGGATACATTTGGCTCTTACCTTACCATTATCTATGACTTTATTAAAATAATTTCATTCAACGCTTATTGGCTTTTTTCCTCCTGCTATTGATTTGGAAAATTTTCAGTCAATGAGATGAAATTAAACTCATTTTAAACTCAACCAATTTTAGCAGTAAATTACAAAACATCATAGTATGACAAAAATAGGTTTAGATGGTGTGTTATAAAGATCCCAAATCGATCTAATGTCTTTTTAAAAAGTTATTAACAGGTTAAGTTTTTAATGAAATTTCATCATGACTTTTCATGTCCCGTCACTGAGATATTCTAAGGATAATAACCAGGTTGAACTTTTTACTATTAGGTTACTTAATAATCGTTCTTTTGTTGAATTTTTTACTACAATGTTTTCTCAAACCACTAAGATCGATTTTGGTTTGTTGGTTTTGTCGGACTCTGTTTACAATGATGTTTTGCAGGATTTTAGCAAAGTGTTAGAAGCTATGATTGTTTGTGAGGATTTAGGGTCTATGGAAACGACCATGTCTGGTGATTCTGGCGGATGCTGCAAGGTGCTGGCTGCAGTTCTTGGGTTGTCTTTTAATGCAAATTTTATGGAAATTAAGTGTTTTGTCGAAAACATTAATTTTGGCAAAATTAATGTTAATGGCTTAAGTTTTATTTGTTTAAAAACAAATAACCAAGCTTACCTGGCTACGATATTTTAAGTATAAATATCGCACAACCTCAGGTAGAGAGGGCGGATCTTTTGCAATAAACTCTTATTATTTAAGAACTTACAGATATGTAAAACTTTCAAAATGCAGAGACTATTGGTCAAACCATGTGTCGATAGGAGGAAATTCAATGTTTAATGATATTATGAAAAGGAATAGGCTTGATACTATAATGAGATCACTTCATTTAGCAGACAAAAAATGTCCAATCGAATCAAGGTTATTTAAAATAGACGAATTTATGAAACAAATTGTAGAAAGATCTAAGCTTCTATATCGCCCAGGACAAATAGTTTGTATTGATGATAGTTTTATACCATTTAGAAGGCGTGTCAACTTTCGCCAATACATGTCAGGGAAAAGATATAAATATGGAATCAAAGCCTTTGAGCTATGCTCAAACATAGGATATACATGCAAAACTTCTATTTATACTGAAAAAGAAGAAAACAGGAATGGATCAGTAGCAGAAAATGTAGTACTTAAACTAATGTCTGGACTATTGAATACAGGAAGAACCCTATTTACAGATAATTGGTACACTTCTGTAAACTTAGCAATACTTTCAATAGGTTTTAAAACTGATCTACAGGGGTGTGGCAAGAAAAAGTTCCGAAAGTTCAATTTAATATAGAAAAATTATAGGTCTCTTGTGAATTTGAGAAGTGTTTTCCGTATGTTCTCCGTTCAATTCTGATATTGAAAGAAGTCTTCTTTTCCAAGAATTAAATACATTAAGGACCATTTCGGGTGTTATTTTTGACCACACACTTTTCAGTTGTTTCCAAACCGAATCGAGATTTTCAGCCTTTCTATTGTAAAGCTTCTGTTTTAAGGACCCAAAATCATAAAAATCCATTGGGCTAGAATCAGGTGATTTTACTGGGATTTCTTCTTTTGATATGATTGTTATTCCATTTATTGATTTTAATCTCTCCGCGTAATCTACAGTGAAGTTAGCGGTGTGCGAAGATGTTACATTTTGATGTACGAAAACTTTGTTTTTATCGTCCCCGTAAAGCTTTGAGATCTCGTGTTTATTAGCTAATGTATTTTGTGATGGTTGGTTCGGTTTATTAACCTCTACCTCTACTTTTTAAATTAAAGATGGCATTCAGGCATTTTGAGAATAGAGTTTTGAACCCTCTGATACTCCAGATTCAAATTCTCGGAATTTCTTCTTATTACATTTCAGTACATTGTATATACTTCTAAGTGATACATTTACATTTTCTTTTAAAAGTTCTTCTCTTATTGATTTATTCGTGTTTTCAGATTTGAAAAGTACTTTTATTGTAGTGTAGGTTTTGAGTCGATTTTTGAATTCATTATAAATTTTTTATTTAAGATAACATTTGTATTTTATGCAGTTTATACTCACTTTTTTGAATATGATTAATTTTTTCTAACATCCGATTGATGGGTTATTTATTTACACACAAATAATCGGAACTTTTTCTTGCCACACCCTGTATCAGGCTGTTCGATTCAAAATGCAACTTTTGCATAAATTTAAAATGGGAAGTTTAAATAGATAAAAAAGTAAAATTTTTAATCAAAATATGAACCATTACAATTTATTACCTTTTCCCATATCGATGGTAGTTCCATAATTCTTTTTCATAAAAACTTAAAATTTTAACATTAAAATATTCTTCTAAGCCACTTTTGATATCCTCCTCTTCCATGAACTCTCTGCCGTCAAGAAAATTTTGTAATGATCTAAAAAGATAATATTCACAAGGTGCCAGATCAGGTGAATAGGCTGGGTGAGGGAGAATCTCCCATTTCAATGCTTTGAATAGATTTTTGCAGACTTTGGAAGTATGATGTTTTGTAGTGTCATGCAAATATATAACATTGTATCTATTTATTAATGCAGGACTCAATATTCGAAGTTTTTCTTCGAGATTTAATAGTTGTTGACAATAATAGCTTGCTGTGATTGTTTTTCCATTTGGCAAGAGCTCATAATGTATAATATCACGATAATCCCACCAAACAGACAGCATAATTTTCTGAGGATGTAGTCCATTTCTTGGTGTTGGATCAGGTTTTTGACCTGGGATAAGCCATTGTTTTTTACGTTTTATGTTCTTATAAAGTATCCATTTTTCATCTAAAGTGATTATTTTGGTCAAATAGTTAGCTATATTAAATCTATTTAATAAGGAAGTTGAAATTGTCAATCTAGAAATTTTATTTTACTTGCTCAAATATAAGGCACCCATGATCCTTGTTTATTGATTTTCCCGATTTCTTTAAGGTGTATGGATATTGTACTATTGGACACCTGAAAGTACTCTACTATATCTCTAGTTGTGAGCATAGGATCTTCTTCTATTATCTCTAAAAGAGCACTATTATCGAACTTTAATACACTTCTTCCCTCTTCTCTGATAAGTCTATATCGCCATTTTTAAACTTCTTATACCAATTAAAAGTCTGATAAATAGAAAGCCCAGATTCTGGATAAATTTCTGATAGGATTTTAAATGCATCACTTGCTTTTGCACCTTTATTAAATTCATTAACAATGTCTTATATGAACTTCATCAGCTCTCATTTAATTTGATTTTTAAAGTAAGGAAATAAAGTTAGGATTATTATTTATAATAAAAACGTATTTAATATTGCTAAAATGATATAAATAAAAACAGGTATTTAATAAAAATACATTTTAGCTATATATGATTTTTAATTTAGCCCTTAAAAATTTGCATTTTGAATCGAACAACCTGATAAATCAATAATTGTACATCATTCTTAATAAATATTTTTTTGCTCTCTTTTGGTGTAAGTTTTTTGATAGTTTGTAAATCTTTAAGTCCACCTCTACGGTCTCTAAGAGTACTAACTGTGTAAATTTTCATAGCTAATAAATCTACAGATAACTGATAGCTGTTGTAAAAGTTATCCATATACAAAACTCTATTTTCGTTATTTTATGAGAGACCATACCTTTAACTGTTCTATTTATAGTAGTTTTTTTTCCGACGATCCAGATATTGAACACAATCCTGTAGTGCTACATGCCAATAAGTAAAATCTTGCACCCCATTTTTCTGTCTTACATGGAGTAGAAACTCTTTTATGTGTTTTCTCTTTGTATCCCATTACACCTTCATCTAAAGATAACTTGGCACCTGGAATCAATATAGTTCTAAAAAGGGGTTCTAAATAGTCTACAATAATCGGGGTTCTCTTAATTATATACTCATCGTTGATATCCAAATCATCTATTATGTTGATATATTCGATTATTCTTTGGAAACGTTTCAGATCCATTATACGACTAATAATAGGATTATAAGTGTACTTTTTCTTATTCCAACAATAATTATAGTTTGAGACATTGTTTAATCCCAAGATTAATATAATAGCAATAAATTCATCAAATCACTCTTTTTTAGAAAATCATCTTCAGTTACCCTATTCTTTTTATCTGGCTTTTTCTTTTTATTCCCACTAGAATTTTGGTTATTTTTAGTTCCTTGACCGATTTCTGTAGACTTATTAGATTCACTTCATTATCTGAGTCTAAATTATTCTCAGATTCTTTGTATTTATGTATTTCATATTTTCATTTGTCATAACTATAATAAAATTGATGAGATATTCTGTAAAAAATATATCAAAATTCCTCCTTCCGTCTTAGGATTATCTATAAGCATTTTTGCTTAATTAAAAATGGTTCTTTTGTAAAGAATTTTGACTTTTCTTGCCATCCATCATTCAGAGAATATGATTTAATACTTACAGTTTTTTGTGTTCACTTTTTCAATTTTTGGAAGATTCACTGTATCCATCAATTACGCTTAGTGTATGCGGAAAAAAAATTGCAGTATTTTTTATTTGCCCATAACTCTTTGGAAAAAAGCTATACAATAACAATTAATTAGGAATAATGCGCAGTTATTCTTTTTTTAAAATAAAATGTTTTTTTGAAATCAATTAAAAATTGTAGGTGTAATGGCGTTAAAAGCATTAGAAAAACGGAAATTAATTTCAGATTATTTGGGCATCAATTC
This sequence comes from Holacanthella duospinosa, assembly GCA_002738285.1. Taxonomy (NCBI): domain Eukaryota; kingdom Metazoa; phylum Arthropoda; class Collembola; order Poduromorpha; family Neanuridae; genus Holacanthella; species Holacanthella duospinosa. The sequence continues at coordinate 6,110 of NIPM01001665.1, forward strand.
TGGAAAAAGAAGAAAATCTCATTTTTGGATAAGGAGTTAAATCCACCATGTGTTCCTAGACTTCGCCCAATCTAAGACTTTTGGTCAATAGTTAAAAGAAGGGTCTATTCTGGTGGTTTTACCACAAAAAATCACGGGATTTTAATAAAAAGAATCACTAAAATTCTCCGAGAAGTTGAGAATGTCTTGTTCGAAAAGCTCATGGAAAAAGTTCCAGCATTAGCGAGGAAAGCTGCTCGGGATGGAATAAATAGTTCAAGTTAATAACACTATGACAAATTTTTAGGATATTTATTAAATTATCTTTATTATGCAATAATTATTTTATAAAACTGATTATTTTTCATAGAGTTATGCGTAAAAAATGGAGTTACTCCAATTTTATTTCCGCATACGCTATTTCTGTATTATAGAACTCTGATCTCGTGATATTAACTGGTATATTTGAGATAGCAAAGGGACTTCCTTGGTAATTTCTTGCTGACATTTTGAACAAATATGGCAGTTTATTTTCGTTAGAGTAGTCTCCATTTTACTTATTAAATAATTGGTTGAACAAGAGTGAGAATAATCTAGATTCATTAAAAATTTGATTGAATTATGAAGAGAGTCAAAAAGGGATTACTCTGAATAAAGTGTCATATGGGACAAAATTTTTGAAGCCTCGGTTATAATTCTAGAATATTGCCATATGCCTAATTGTGATCGAAAATTCCATTGGTTCACTTAAACTAAACAAATAATACAAAATGTAAATTTATATTTATACCAAGTTTATAATATATTTATTTTGACTATTTAATTTATATAAAATCAATAAGCTTATAAAAACGTTATGTTTTTTACCTTTAAAAGCTACACTTTTGTAATATGGAATTCCTAATTGTGATAATTATAAATTTATTATTAAAAAGGAATATTAAAGCAATAAAGCAAAATATAAAATTTATTATCATATTTTCCTGTTCTTTTTTAGCTATTTTAGTGGACTTTTAAGAGGTTTCGGATTTGATTCAAAAACTGTTCAGTAGTAATGATTTCAGATTCTTTTTTTCTTTCTTGCTACAAATGGTACTATTATTTTCAACAAAAATTTCTATATATGGCATAATATTTTTGAAGCCTCGGTTATAATTCTAGAATATTAATGCATCACGGTGAAAATAGGTTGAGGAAGCAATTAAAATGGCAAGAAATATAACTAACAGATATTTTATGGATAGTAAAGTTGATAAATACATAAATTTATTTACTATTTTATGCATTCAAGAAACTAAAAGTCCTCGACTAATTAGAATAGAATTATGTAAGAAAATTTTGTCACATGGGAAAAATAATAATAAAAGGGGACATAAACCCTTATTAAATGATAGAAACAAAAGATTTATTGTAAAAAAGGCAACAATAAATAAAAAAGCAGCTGGTAGAATTCAAAATGTATCAAGAAGGACAATAAGCAACGTACATCCAAAAATGAGAACATAGCTTATAAGAAATTTTTAAAAAGGCTTCCTCTCACCAGTGCGCACGTTAAAGGTAGACTTGATTCTGCATTAGTGCATCAGACTTGAAGAGAAGAGTGGAAAAACGTCATTTTTACAGATGAAAAGCGGTTTAACTTGATGAGCCAGACGGAACTGCACAATATTGGCACGATCTTCGAAAAAGCCAAGAAATATTAAGTAAGAGACCATTCGGTAATTTTATTTTATTTATTTATTTTATATCTATATTTATTTAGATGGAGGTTTGGTTATGTTTTGGGGTGGATTTGGATTCAAACCCAAACCAAAAACTTATCAAAACATCCAACAGGCTAAATTTAATTGAATATACAAATATACTGGAACAATCTCTTATTATCGAGGCTTCTGATGTTATTATAAATGATTCTTCAGGTTATATTTTACAGCAAGATAATGCAAGAATTCATACCAGTAATCATACAAAAAGATATTTATCCAATATTGAAAACGTTAAAACATTAGAATGGCCTTCGAGAAATCCAGATTTAAATCCCATAGAAAACCTATGGGGTATTTTGACTTTTCGTGCATATGGCCAGGGAACACAATGTTCAACAGTTAAGGAACTAGAAACAGCAATTTACTCAGCTTGGGACTCTATAGAAATTGAAATTTTAGAAAATCTTATAAATAGCATGCCTGATAGGATGAGAAGCAAATATTTAACCATGGAAAAATTACTAAATATTAAACTTATTTTTAAATTTTTGGTTATTTTAATATCTTCATAAGCTATGAAACTTGATTTAAAATGAAATTTCGTATAATTTTTGCCAACTGAAANAATGAAATTTCGTATAATTTTTGCCAACTGAAAAAAAATTAAAATTAAAATATAGAAGAATAAACATGTATAAAAATATATTATTTCATTTAAATAAATACTTTTTTCATACTATATATGGGAATTTATTTTCGGAAGAGACACTTTTTCGGGAATTAAAACAGACCTTAAATAAATTTTCAACCAGTTTGTTGGTAAAATAAATTAAACAAAAAATCTTTGCTTTAAATTAGCGTTTATTAGATTCAGTTACTAAAATGAACGCAAGATATTTACCGTATGATAACCAAAACATTAATAGTGAAGAACCACCAACAATACTCCAAATATTAGTTAAGAATATATTTAAATTATTCAACAAAACACCAAAAATCGAAAGATGNCCACCAACAATACTCCAAATATTAGTTAAGAATATATTTAAATTATTCAACAAAACACCAAAAATCGAAAGATATGCAGTTTTATCGATAGTTGCAGGCGAAATATCGAAAAAGGATCTGAGAAAAAGTGGTTTTACTTTCTCAAACACTATGTACAAGACTGCAAAAAGGAAAAGAGATGATGAAATAGAAAATAGGGAAATTTATCAACCAGAATCTAAAAAAGGTGAAGATATAAAAGAGTTAATTAATGAATATTTGACCAAATATTCTGAGATAACATACAAACTACATAGAAATCAGCCTGTATTAAATCTCCAACAATCTAAACTATATATTTATAAGAAAATAATGGCCGAAATCCCAGAAATTAACCTAATCTTGTCTACATACTACAATTTATGCCCCAAATACTTTAAATACTTGAAAAAGAAGACGGATATGTGTTATATCTGCATAAATGGTAAGAAACTTGAAATGAGGCTAGGTGAAAGTTCTCAGGACAAACGAGTAAAGTTCTACAAACCCCANTTGAAATGAGGCTAGGTGAAAGTTCTCAGGACAAACGAGTAAAGTTCTACAAACCCCATGCTGAGTTAAATAAAGATAAAAAAGGCTACTTTAGACAAAGACTAGAGAACTTGGAGCATGATGAGTGCGTGGTAGTAATGGATTTCAAACAGAACTTCAAGATCGGTGGGGGACCTGTGGAAATATCCCAAGCATACTAAAACAAATCTTCTGTATCTTGTCTCAGCTTCTGTGTCATCTATAAAGTGGCGGGAGAAATAAAGAGGAGCTACTATAACTACCTCTCAGGAGTTATTATTCATGATTCCCACTATGTCAAGAGCTGCATCAGGAAACTGGAGGAGGAAAAGCTGAAGAGTTTCTCTAAAATATATTTCTGGGCAGATAATGCAGGCCATTTTAGATTCGAGGAATTAAGGAGTTATATACTCTTGGAGCTACCTACTAAGAATTACTTCACCTCCCAGAATTTCTTTGCAGAATATCACGGAAAGTCAGATATAGACGGGCACTTCGGACTTCTGCAGAAAGTCTTCGACGAATTCGAAAGAAAGAATGATGTGGCTTCTATATATCTTGTGGCTTACTGTTTCTGGGAGTTTTTCTTAGAGGCCGACACCGATGCCTACTTTGAGATCTACGAGGACCCTGGTAGAGAGGACCTGGTACAAAGGCTCCGCATAAAGGATGCTAAGCAATACATGTCCCTCTAGGCCGGCTCAGGTACCATTTATGGAAATTCGGTATCTACATTCCAGGGGTCAAATCATCGTAGGCTGANCCTCTAGGCCGGCTCAGGTACCATTTATGGAAATTCGGTATCTACATTCCAGGGGTCAAATCATCGTAGGCTGAGGCATAAGCTGGTCCACTCCAGAGAGAGGAGGGAAAACAAATACGCCCCTAAAGTGAAACCAGATAATGGTTGGACGGTTTCCTCCTTTCAATTAAAGATCATGGGTAAAAGGATGGTGCTCAAAACCTAAATGTGGGAAGATGGGTAATCCAAGGAGTATAGCGTTGACTGGGGGCTGCTATACTTCTCCCCGTAATGTGATTACCTTGTCGACTTCGGTTGGTACCGCTCTCCGTGATCTAATCAAAAAAAACTGTTAGGTGAGGTGTGGAAACTTCAAAGCTTTAGTTTCCGAACAAAGTCGGAGAAATTGGTTGAAAAAAAGTGGCGTCGGGAACTATTTCTCCTGAAAAAATATAGTCAGGAGAGTACGTTGCAGAGGAATTTATGAAGCCGAGTTGAGATTTTTGGTTGAACTTTTTTGAGAATATTGGATTTCTCCCAAGGGTATTATGCCTTAATTACTCCTTAAAGCTATTAGTTAAAACATGAATTTTATAAATCNAATTCATAAATCCGCTAGTGGACGCGTCGTTTGAAGATTGACCAAGAAAAAAAGTGGCGTCGGGAACTATTTCTCCTGAAAAAATATAGTCAGGAGAGTAGCAACGTCTCCTTAAATAGAAGCCGAGTTGAGATTTTTGGTTGAACTTTTTTGAGAATATTGGATTTCTCCCAAGGGTATTATGCCTTAATTACTCCTTAAAGCTATTAGTTAAAACATGAATTTTATAAATCTTTTTATATAAATTAAAGTGCTTCTTTTATTTATTTTCAACTTTCTTATGTTAATTTTTCAATAATTTTGAAAAAGTTGATCAAAAAATAGCCCTAAATGAAATTTATCGACTTTAAGTTTATCAATAACTCAGATTAATTAAATTATGGTGAAAAGTCGAAATTCTGTAACAAACAACAGGAATAGTATTTAAATCTAAAAATTCAATCGAATAAATTTGATTTTAGTATGTTTTTATTTTATTTTATCTGCTTTTGTTTTTTAGTATTGAGGTTATGATAATTAAAACGAAATATTAAGTTATTTTCAATTAAATCAATTACAGCCGTAATTTGATCCAAAAATAGGCAATGCTTTGTTTAGTGACCTTAAAAAGGAGATTAATCATCAAAATATCAGTCTTAATTCAATCAATTTTAAATGAATTTTGCATGCATTATTTTCATCTTAAATGGGCTTATAAATTTAACTTCCGGTTTTAAAAACTGTTCTAAACAAAAATAAACTCCCATATTNTTCATCTTAAATGGGCTTATAAATTTAACTTCCGGTTTTAAAAACTGTTCTAAACAAAAATAAACTCCCATATTATATATATATTTTCAAAGTTATCCATCTTATTTTTATTTAATTATTTTTAAAAAACTGATTTTCGTATAATTTTTTCCAGGACTGTATTTTCACTAATGACTCGAATCAAGTTAAGGATGAAATTTTTGATAAAAATTTTGACTTGGTATCAAGTAAATCTTGAAAAAGGTGTGATTTTTGACTTGATATCAAGTTTCTACTTCTTAAAGAGTTAAGATATAATTTTAAAAAAGTTCTATTTTGATAATCAATCTTCTTCTGGGTACTCTACTTCGACACAAGTGTTTTTGCAATCCTCAAGATTGCTAAAAGGAACACATCCCGCCATACCACCATATATAAATTTTCTACATTCATTTCATTGTAATTATAATAATCATTCACCATATGTGCTCTACCACGACCGGTTTTACCCTTATATCGGCATCTAATATCAAAGTCCTCAGGCACGTCTTTATTTATATTATCCTCGCAAATTGATTAGGTGCTTTTAAAAGCAAATATATTTAAATATAATATTTTTCTAGGGCTTGCCATGCTTAATTGGAGTTTTCATTTGAATTTTATAGTTTTTTAATGAGGCGATTATGTGGCAAAATAATGGTGTGTTGTGTGATAAATACGGCACTTTATTTTCGTTCAGAGTAGTCCTTTTATTAAATAATTGGTTGAACAAGAGTGAGAATAATCTAGATTCATTAAAAATTTGGTTGAATTAAGCAAAGAATCAAAAAGGGACTATGAATAAAGTGCCATATAAGGCATAAAAGTCAATTAAAAATTTAATATTGCAAAAATTAAAACATGCCCATTTTCATAAATGAAATCAGATAAAGAAACAAAAGCGAGATACTCTTTCCTTGATTTAAAAAGAAATACCAAAGGGGACAAATTTAATAAAAATCGATCTAAAATGCAAACGCAAGTACATACAACAAAAATGTAGCCAACAAACCAACAGTCCAAGAAATAGTCCTAAGAATATCCATATCAAAGAAATAGAAGAAAGGATACAAACCTCTAGCAACTACAAACATGATTGAAAGCACTTTCACACCAGTAGGATGGCCAAAACTTAACGAATTGCTTACTACTGCCATAGAGAAGAAAATAAATGCCTCAAGCGTGTTTTCATGGATACCTAGACATCTTTGTAATCTGACATCTTTGCCTCCTGATTGTTGCATTCGTGGCAATTTGTTATCATATCCTCCTTCTTCACTTGATGCAAAGTATCTTAATGGAATTAAAGATAGAATCCAATACATAAAAGTCACGAAAACGCAAGCATAAGGAATGGTTAGGTGATGAGCAGCGAACATGTAATTTTTTAAATCAGGTTTAGAATGTTATTTATACCAAAATTTAAGTGATCTGGTTTTGTTTTGAATCAGGGGTTCCTGTTTTTAGTCATGGAGTTAGGTATTTCTTAATAGGCGGAGAGATAATATTTCATTTGGTTAGTTCTCTGCTGATTCATTTGTTTAAATCTAAAAACGAATATACAGAAAATCCGGATTTATTTTACTAACATCGAGGCTTACCTTTTTTGTTTTGATTCACTTTTCTAAGCCTTGATTTTAATTGAGATGTAATGTTGACTTCTCCTTACTCGTCTGAAACTCGTGATCAAAAATAGCGATACTTTAAATTAAATTTAAAACTCTGTAAGATATTTTCCCACAAATAAGGGGCTTTCTAACCATGGATCGAAATGAATGCTTGTTTTTCAAGAATTTTTAATTACTCAACCAAATTTTTAATGAATCTAGATTATTCTCATTCTTAATCAACCAATCATTTAATAAGTAAAATGTGGACTACTCTGAAGGAAAATAAAGTGCTATTTAGAATTTCGTTTCCTGAAAATGCACCATCTATTTACAAGACGGCAGATGAATCGATTAAAAACATTGTGAGTCGAATACTACGTCACAATTTCGATAGACAATCAATTGCAATCATAAAAGAATAAACAAAATAAATAATTGAATGATAGAATTTATTTATCAAAAAGTATAGATACTATATCCACACACTAAGGCTGAGCTTATGGTGGCTTTGATCTTTGAGGTAAATTGAACGATCTATGATAATCTTTTTAGATGAAATTATAAATAATCATAGCAACAATATTTATAAAACCAACTTTGTCCAATGAAGATCATAGGGCTGAAGAAATCAGGGGTGCTTTTAAAGAATTGTGGGGAAATTATAAACAACATGCTTTTGAGAGTGACGAATTGGCCCCAATAAGTGCAAATAAGGTCAATGATATATTCCAAGGATGGGGAGCGACATTAGTGGATTCTTTGAGCACTTTATGGATTATGGATATGAAAAAAGAGTTCATAGAATGCGTGAAACATATTGAAGGCATAGACTTCACCAAATCAAATGGGAATACAATGCTATTTTTTGAAACTATGATAAGATATTTAGGCGGATTGATCAGTGGTTATGATTTAAGTGGAGAGTAAAATTTGTTAGATAAAGCAATAGAATTAGCGGATACATTATTACCTGCCTTTGATTCTCCTACTGGGCTCCCTTATTATGGTCTGGACTTTATAAACGGAACATATGTAGATAAAGGAAAGAGACTTTGTTTAGCAGAAATAGGATCAGTACAGCTAGAATTTAGCAGACTGACTGAATTGACTGGGGATCCGATATATAGAGAGAAAGCTTATTTTGTTTACGACCATTTGGAAAATTTAGAAAAAGATCATGAAGGACTTTATCCTGTCTTTTTAGACATTAAAACTGGTGAATTCAACACCAAACAGGTTACCTTTGGAGCTCTTGGTGATAGCTTTTATGAATATTTACTAAAAAGTTACATCCTAGATAAGAATCCAAGGCATTTAAAAATGTTCCAAGAAAGTATTAATGGATTCAAAAAATTGATTAGTGTTAAAAAAGGCATTTATTATTTTGATAAGCTTGATAAGAACGGTGACTTTGAACCGTATGTGGATCATCTCTCATTTTTTATGCCCGGACTATTGACATTTGGCTCTCTTTATACTGATAATCCTGATTGGCTACATCTGGCTGAAGAAATAGTTGAAGCTTGTTATTAAACTTACAAGTTTTCACATACAGGACTGGGCCCCGAAATGATCTAATTTACAGAAGATGAAATATATTACACAGTTCCTATCAATCTTTTGAGACCAGAATTACTAGAAAGTTTATTTTATTTGTAAAAAATAACTGGAAAGTCGAAATATCAGGAACATGCTTATAACACTTTCTAGACCTTTGAGAAGAACTCAAAGACTAAATTTGGTTATGCTTCTTATAGTGACGTTAATAATATTACTAAATCCTCTCAACAACTTGATAGTATGCAAAGTTTCTTTTTTGCTGAGACTTTTAAGTATATGGCACAAAATTTTTGAAGCCTCGGTTATAATTCTAGAATATTAGTGCATCATAGTGAAAATACGTTGAGGAAGCAACTAAAATGGAAAGAAATATAGCTAAGAGATATTTTATGGATAGTAAAGTTGATAAATACATAACTTTATTTTCATTCTTACTATTTTATTCACTCAAGAAACTAAAACTCCTCGACTAATTAGAATAGAATTATGTTTCAAAAATTTTGTCCCATATGGTACAAAATTTTCTAGATAATTCAATTCTAATTAGTCGAGGAGTTTTAGTTTCTTGAATGCATAAAATAGTAAATAAATTTAGTATCCATAAAATAACTCTTAGCTATATTTCTTGCTATTTTAGTTGCTTCCTCAACCTATTTTCACTATGATCACTAATATTATAACTGAGGCTTCAAAAATTTTGTCCCATATGTATGTTGCATTTAAAGAAAGAAATTTTATCGATTTTAATAAGTGGATTTTTACTACAGAAGGTCATCCTATAAAGTTAAATAAAAAATGATCTTTAGTAAAAAAATTTTGAGAAAAGTCAACTCCAAAACATTTTTAGAATTTGTTGATTCTTTTCTAAAAAAGTGAAATGATTCTTTTGGATTCAAATAAATAAAAATATATGTTAATTTATTCATAAATATTAGACTGAAAATATATATTTTTATCAATAATTAAAAATAATAGTTAGCTGACAGAACCTATCAATAGTTCTAAACCACTCTTTAAGACAAGACAAGTCTATAAGCACGTTCTTTCGAACTGGGTGAAAAATACGTTATGGAGAAAATATAAGATTATAAGATAATATTGCTACTTATTTCATATAAATTTAATGATTGACAATCTTTTATAATAAATTAAGTTATAATAGTGTTTTTAGCTTATATATTGAAAAATTTAATATCTCAAACTCCTTGGAAATCATTCTACCTTTATAATATGGATTATTATTATATAGTTTAACAAAAACTATTTTTTGTAAAAATATGTTATTTTTTGAATAAGAATGTAAAATAATATTTAATTCAAGATCTCATGCTTTACCAAATATGGGAGTTTATTTTTGTTTAGAACAGTTTTTAAAACCGGAAGTTAAATTTATAAGCCCATTTAAGATGA
>NIPM01001666.1:0-16187 GCA_002738285.1 Holacanthella duospinosa
TTTTAGATTCTGGTTGATAAATTTCCCTATTTTCTATTTCATCATCTCCTCTTTTCCTTTTTGCAGTCTTGTAAATAGTGTTTGAGAAAGTAAACCCACTTTTTCTCAGATCCTTTTTCGATATTTCGCCTGCTAATATCAATAAAACTGCATATCTTTCGTTTTTTGGTGTTTTGTTGAATAATTTTAATATATTCTTAACTAATTTTTGGAGTATTGTTGGTGATTCTTCAGTATTAATGTTTTGGTTATCATACAGTAAATATCTTGCGTTCATTTAGTAACTGTAATTTAATAAACGCTAATTTAAAGCAAAAAATATCTGTTTAATTTATTTTACCAACAAACTGGTTGAAAAATTATTTAGGGTCTGTTTTAATTCCCGAAAAAGTTTCTCTTCCAAAAATAAATTCCCATATACGAACTTAACCGGGAGACTACTGTACAAGCATAGTTGCAATGAAACTGATCATTGTTAATCAATAAAACGACTAATAAGTACATGACTGATAAATTCAATCGAACTTCTTGGCAAAACATTATAAAGGAAACGAAATTCCCATATGTAGTCCATGGCGAAATTATTAAGTGACGTATTCGACAATAAAGAAGTATTTATGACTGGATTGGTAGAAGAACCCGATAGTCAACCTTATCCTAATCATCATATTGAGAATAAAAATAACCATTATATCACAATTAATTTAGCTCATTATAAAGAACAAAATGTGGAATTTGAATTTGAAGAATCTCATTTCGTAATTAAGGCGAAACATAACGAGGATGGGTTGAAAGACTATTTATGGAGTCTTAGTCATGATCATAAGCCCTTTTATCGTAGATTTTCCGTTTTGAAGAAAGAGGTCAATGTTAATTTGATTGATACAAAATTTGTTAACGGGAATCTCTTTGTACGTATACCTAAAATACCGAAAAACTTCGAACCGAAGCTTTGATTAAAATAAATGCTTTCATTTATTATTTCATCTCATTCTATTGATTGTGTGAAAGAATGAAATCTAGCGAATGTGAAAAATGGATGACTTTATTTGTAAAGTTCTAATTCTTTTCACCAAAAAGAAATTCCAATCTATCTTTAGCACTTTGAGAATCCTCTTTAAAGACCATAGATTGAGAAACTTGGCCTTTAAGCTCATTAACCAAAGATCCATCCCAAATAGCAGTAGATAAAGGAGTCAAAACTAGCTCAATAATAGTATGAAATTTAATTGCATTTTCTTTCATAACTTTCATAACCTTTTCAACCGATACTTGCTCTTCTTTCCAACAATCGAAGTCAGTAACCATACAAATCGGTTGATATTGTATTTCTGCTTCTTTGGCCAATTTAGATTCTGGCAAAGTACTCATGTTAATAACATCTAACCCCCATGATCTATATAAATTAGATTCTAATTTAGTTGAAAAACATGGCCCTTCAATAACAACTAAATTTGCCTTTTCATGTAAGGTGATCTCGTTTTGTTGAAATTGATCTTTGAAATTGGATAAAAATCTGCTTAAATCGATTGAGAATGGTTCAGCAAAAGGCACATGTGCTACTAATCCTTGATCATAAAACGTGTTTTCTCTGACCTCTTTAGTTCTATCAAACACTTGATTAGGCAGAACGAAATGTCCAGGCTCCATTATTTCATTGAGAGATCCAACCGCAGTAAAAGCCAAAATAAATTCTACACCTAATGATTTCAATGCTGCAATATTGGCTCGAAATGGTATTTCACTAGGATTGAAACAATGGTTTGGTCCATGTCGACTAAGGAAGGCAATTTGTTCTTTCTTAGAAGTTTCATAGATTTCAATTTCACTCGAAGGATATCCCCATGGTGTTTTCATGTTCACGAAGTTGATCTTGGTTAAACTTTGGATGTTGTATAATCCTGATCCTCCGATTATTCCTATCTTTATTTGTTCTTTGGTCATCTATGTTTCGATAAAAATTTAAAATATGGACCAAAATTTTTGAAAGAAACCAATCATTTTGGTTGAAGAATTCAGTATAATTCTCGAAAGAACTTTATTATTTTGGTTGATAAATTCTAATAATTACATAACCTGCTTTGGTTGATAAAAATGAAAATTTTATTTCCAACTATTCAACCAAAAAATCACGTTTTCTTCAAAAAATTTCTTTCATATCTAGATCTAAAAACAAGCATAATTTTTTTTGAAACAAAATCAGATTTGAATAATCTGAATTATAATTTATGTTTGATAGTTTACTATGTGTCTTATTATACAAAAACTTTTCATTCATCCTATCCTTGAAAAATCTGAAGAGATCCATTAGAAAATACCATCAAAATATTATAAAATGGAAATAGGGCCTGAAAATTTGTCATTATTGGTAAAAATAATGTTTACTCTATTTATTTTGATTTTTTGTGTAAATGCAAGTTGGTGAGTTGAACCTGAATTCAATTCCTAAAACAACCCTGAAAAATCGCTAGCGAATTCGCTTATTTTCAATTGAAAGAAAGAGAATGATAATGAAATAAAAATATATTTATGAATATACGATAGAATTAAACTTATAGACCGATGAGGTTCCATGAATGCTTAATTTTCAAATACTATTGTTTCTGTTCTGATTATTTGAGAGAACTAAATACTCGATATATGATGCATCAAACTAAAAAAGCCTACACTCTGTGTTGCTTATACATAGATATTGAACACTTTACCTTTTGACCAATATAATTTGATAAAGAGAAATAGCCAAAGATATGATTACAAGTTGACATTTTAACTAAATGCCCATTTAAAAACAGTATACTCATTTCATAGATTCAATATACTGTGATTTGTTATATATCGACTTTTATCCATTTTATTGCAACAGAGTTTACTCAAATATAGTAAAATTGTAGGGTAAACTGGGGTGAATTGTAACAAACTTGCATAATATTGGATTTATGAATTCCTTTTATAAAGATAATTATGTACAAGATAGTATAGTATAAAGTTTATAAATCAGTTTAATTATATTTTCAATAAAAAAAATATAAAATGTAAAATCGAGAAAAATCTATTTTTAAATCAAAATTTTCAACCACAAAATTTGCCACATAGGGGGTAAAATGTAACATTGCATTTATTTGAGTTTTATTATTATTATTTAGACAACTGTATAAATATAAAACAAATATATATCTTAAATAATCATTTATTGAATTTTTTACCTTTCATATATCGCTTTCCTTTTTCTAAAATGCTACCATTTTTTCACATACTTCTTTTTTGGCGTTAGATCTTTTAAGCTTCTCTATAGCCTCAATTCTCGTAGCAGAACTGGTTATAATTGCACTTTTTTTTGTTTTTCTATCTGTTTTGGGCTTAAGAATAGATTTAAGAATAGGTTGAACAGCTTATGAGTCAAAAATTCCAATTTTATGAGTATGATCAGGCATATATGGGAGTTTATTTTTATTCAGAGTAGTCCCTTTTTGATTCTTTGGTTAATTCAACCAAATTTTTAATGAATTTAGATTATTCTCACTCTTGTTCAACCAATTATTTAATAAGTCAAATGGGGACTACTCTGAACGAAAATAAACTCCCATATTCGGTTTCTAGAATTTGATTGGTTAAATATGGCACTTTATTTTCCTTCAGAGTAGTTCCTTTTTAATTCTTTGCTTAACTCAACCAAATTTTTAATGAATCTAGATTATTCTCACTTTTGATCAACCAATTATTTAATAAGTAAAATGGGGACTACTCTGAACGAAAATAAAGTGCCATATGAAGGCATATAATCTTCTTCATTAAATATTTGTTCATTTAAAGGACATATACTAGTGCTACGAAACACAGATTGTATATTTTTCGGAGTAACAGCAATCGGCAAACAAATCTTAACAATACTTGGGATTTCATAGATGGTCATAATTTTACAAGGGTTTCTTTTTAACCAATTATCAGTAGCAATATTGATGTTTTATTTGAATGTTCTAAACGCACATCTATCCAATGGTTGAAGTTTGTGAGTACAATGTGGAGGAAATAAGACCATTATAATTCCATTTGAATGACAATAATCAATCGCATCTATTGAAATATGGGATTCGTGGTTATCTAACAACAAAAGAACAGATGTTGATTTGCTACATCTGGTATGAATAACAAAATGCTCTAAAAAATGACAGAAATCGCTCGACTGCATCCACCCACTACCATTTGCGACACCAGTACTTCCTAATGGACCATCATTTACAAAAGAAGATTTATATCTCATTCTTGGAAATAGAAACATAGGTGGAATAAAGTAACCTATAGCACTCACTGATACAGCTACAGTAACAAGTGATCCTCCTTCTCCAGAAGTTACAGTATCAACCGAATTGCTTCCTTTGCGAGCCATCACTTTACCCGGGGTTTGGACTGTTGTCACACCTGTTTCATCCATGTTGAATATTGATTCTGGCTGGAACTTGGATTTATCCATCACAACTTTTAAATTAGAGAAAAAGTGAGCTACTTTGCTTGCATTGAAGCTTGATGCTCTAGCCAAGCTTATTGCTTGAGGGGAAGGAAGTGATCTTTTTGGATGTCTATTCATAAATCCATAAAACCAATACTGTCCTGCAAGCTCCTTCTCTCCCCAACTTATTGGATAATTTAATTGATATCTAACTGCAAGCTGGAATGAAAATCTTCTACAATCTTTAAGTGAAAATCCATAGAAAAATTCAAAACTTTTTATTAAATAATTGTCGAGTATTGCCTCTTGTTCATTTGAAAAAAATTTATTTTTCGGATTGTAGTCTATTTTGAAATGTCATTCGCTTATAAATTGTTCAATCTTTCTTGTAAGTGTTGCATGGCAAAGTCAATATAAATTTGCAATCTTGCTTATTAATTCTCCCCCCTCAAAACATTCATTTATAGCTGTTTCCCATAAATCCCTGGATTCGGAGCCTCTCGTGTATTTCTCTGGAATTCTCTTGGCATGTTTGGTTTAGTTTATTTTTTGGCAAAAAATATTGTTTATATATTTATTATACGCCATATTCTTAAATTTAATATTTTATTATGGTTAAGTAAGCCTTATGAATTATATTGTTTAATTGCGTCTATTTTTAATTATAATAAAATTGACAAGTCAGTCATCCAAATGTGACTGTGAGTTTTGGGTAGAGTTCTATGTATGTTTAATTATTTTATCAAACTGCTTATTCTTTTGATAAGATTCAACTAGCCTTTTTTGATCTGAAAAGGTTTGATAGACTGAAGGATGAATGTACATGGCAAGACCTATAGGCGTTTTTTCTATAAATATATAGAATGCCTAAAAACGAATGTCCAATTCTTACTAAAGTATAAAAAAAATTTATTCAATAAAAAAAACTATAGTGCTATTGACTATATTTATATTTTTGAATGATTTTTAGTTAGTTATTTGTTACAATTCACCCCATATGACTTCAACTTGTTTCAGAAATGAGGCTTTAATAAAAGCCAACATTAAAATGTTTTTAAATATTATATTTTTTAACTCGGTATTTTAACGCAACTTTTCACCCGCAATACATTTACGAAATATTCAACATTGAATCCGTAAATCTATTAAGTTCGTGTTTCAGTTTATCCAGGGGCGCCACAAATTCAAGCTCCTTTTAATTAAACCTTAAATAATATTATGAAAGAAGTAATAATATCATGTTTTGATCTGTTTAATTGACTGATTCTTTGGTAAGATTTTCGGGGTTTATCGTCTTTTTGTTTTCGAAAAAACTCGAATGTTACAATTCACCCCAGTTTACCCCAATATGCATTCATCAATTGTATGTATAGAATAAAAGCTACTAAAAGATTTAATAAATAATAAAAGACATAATAAGCTAGGAAGAAGCAGGTGGCGGAGGAGGGGCCGAATTATCAGTTTCCTGGTTATGACCTTGATCAGTCGCTTGTTGGTAAGCATAATACTGCTTGACATAATCTTCATATTGTTCCACCGTCATATCATACGAAGCAGCGATTTGAGAAACATCCATGCCTTCGGTGTTAGGAGCTTCAGCACCTTGTTGATAATATTGAGCTATATAAATTTAATGGTGTTGTATAAACAGTATTGTTGCGCATAAGCGGCATAGGTAGCCGGGTCTTGGTATCCATATTGATAATCATACATATTTGGATCTCTAAAACAATAATCAAAATAAATATAATACTGCAAATCGTCAAGCCCAGGACCCCAATTAAGTTTAATCTAATTAAATTAGCATAAAATATATTTAGAACCCCAAGTTCCTGGAATTTATCGTAGATCAATTCTTTTGCTCCTTCTATAGCTTCTCTCGTCCCTTTTAAAAGATTAATGGAACTGAATTACCTGAAATGGTGACATTAGTCATGCCACTAATAGAACTTCGATTGGATGACTGATCGATGACAACTTTCGCATTCGATGTTTTCATAATGTTTTTTATCGATTCACCACCTAACCAAAAATAAGTTTTGTAAAAAAGCAACCTTTTCCAATAATTCTACCAACATGTTCATATGGAACTTGCACTATCGTACTTGTAGCATGCCCACTTTGGGAAACCTAAACAATAAATAAAATATCAATGATACATTTCCGACTCCGGTTAATTCATTGATAATAACTTTCGCCTTCTCGATATTAGCCGAAGAGCCTTCAATAAAGACAATTCTATCCGGATTAGAACGATCATGATCGACATCAGGTTGGATATTCACTTTACAATTAGTTCGATTGCCAATATCCTTAATTGTTTCACCACCTCGACCAATGATTAAGCCAACTTTATTGTTAGGGACTAAATATTCTATAGTCTTATGATCGCCACCACCATAGTCATCTGAGATGTCGCGTGAATTTCCTAAAATGGAATTGATTTCTGCTTTTGCCGCTCGTATTTGATCTCTTGTTCCAGTTAAAATGGCCTTCTTGCTACCATCAGGATTAGAAGTTTCTAAGTAATACTAAGAGATTTTTTAGTACCTTGATGGACGGACAGGCGAGCACCTGAAATACGTTCAATTTTGCGAACTGTTTCTGCTGATTTACCAATGACCATACCAACTAGCTTTTGTGGTATACCAAACGCTTCCTGTAAAGTTTCTTTCGAATTCTTATCCCCTTTCCTATCTATATAAATCCATCAATAAATTCCGGAAGAAATTTACCCTCTTGTCGTTTTCGATCATCAAGGCGACCTTCTTCTGTCCTCCTCTTACGTCTATCGATATTTTCTAATTCTGATAGGACTTTAGGGTCTATTTTGGTCACTCCTGGTTCAATAGCACCTTCTTGTTCAACTAAAATCATTGTTAAAGGATAAAATTTCAAACTTTCTTGATAAGGAAGATCTTGAGGAGTTTCATCTTGTTCTGTAGTGGCTTGGGCACTTAATCGTGCAGCTATTTGCCTTGCTTTTTCTAGTGCGCTTTTAAAATCGATATTGGGTTTAGTTGGATTCTGCGTTGTACTTTCTGACATTTTTAAGAAATTTTTCGATAGAATTGAGGTTTTACAGGGAAAAGAACCAATGGCACCATTTTAATAAAATAAAGTTTGCAAGCCAGTCAGCTATGGATGATTGTGAGATATGGGCTAGGTATTATATGCGCGTTTAATTCTTTTATCAAACTTATTATGTTTTTTCTTGTAATAAAACACCTTTTAAAAAGCTGAGATAATTACATACAATATGAACCACAGAAATACGTAGGGTCAATGTGCCTAATTGTGATGGTCGATTTTATTCGTATCAGTAACTTAATTATTAAAGCAGAAAGAAATTATCTGCTATCGTTAGAAATATTTATTAAGTTTACAATATTTGTTTTTTATTTATTTAATTTATTTTTAAAGTTTTATGGCTAAACAGATTTCGGCAGAGATTTGAAGCAGACATGTAATGATTACAATTACTCGATCTGTCTAATAGAAAAATTATTTATAAATAGAATCTTAAATTATCTGTTAATGGATTATAAAAATCAAAATTGTAAAAAAATAAATAGATAATCAGTTATAGTATGTGGAAATCTGCATGAATTTTCAAGCAGAAGTGCGTAATTGTGAATATCTGCATTTCCTAATTGTGAAACATTTTTTTGATTTAAAGTTTATATTCAGTTAATATCAAGAATAAAATTTTGTAGATTATGACTTGATTATTATATATATAAAAGACGAATAATATACAACGCATAGTCCTTTAAAGCATGTCTAGAAAAGTAAGTTTGATTCTACTAATCCGCCGTACTAACAGTTTTAATAGTTTTTACAATATTTGAATTTGAATATATGTGGATCCAAAAAATAATATTTAACCTCTAACACACGCTACACAGTCTGATATTTTGCATTCATCAATTTAAAAATTCTTTAAAATGGGCATAGTGCTATAATTTATAAGGGACTTTATAAATTATATATAAATATTACAATAAATTTATCAGACAAAAAATGATTAAAACTGAATTAATTGGATGTGTGTGAATATAATAAAATGTGTGGATTTGTCGATCTATAAATAATATCAATTTTTTAAATTTTTAAAAAACAATAAATGGAGAATTTAAATCAAAATTACAAACAAATATTACCAGAAAACCATAATAGTAGAGTTTCTTGGACAGTCGAAAATATGAAGGATGCTTTATCCGCGGTTGAAAACGGAGATTCATTAAATAGCTCCGCCATTAAAGTTGGAATTCCTTTAACTACATTAACTCTAAAATATAAGGGTTGGAATGGTAGAGAAAAATCTCAAAAGTTGCAAGGATGTACTTGTAGACCTACAACTTTGACGAGTATCCAAGAATCTTCTATATCCGAATTGCTAAAAACAATGAACAAGTAGGGGTTTGGATTAACTAAATGCGAATTACTAGATTCAATTCAAGAGCTTATCAAGCTTGAAAATATACCAAATATATTTAAAGATGATCAACCTGGCGATAAATGGATCAGAAGCTTTTGTATTCGAAATAATCTTAGCTTAAAAAAGCCCTAAATATTGGAAAATTCTAGGGATCGTTAATCTAAAGACCCATTTGTTGTCTACGACTTTTTTGACAAGCTCGAAAACCTGATTACAGAATTTAATTTATCTAATAAGCCAAGTTCTATCTATAATTGCGATGAGTCCGCCTTTAAGTCAGATGAAATTAGTACAAAAACTGTCTCGGGAGTTGGTGAAGATTCTAAACGAATCTCGTTTGGAAACGGGCGTACATCAACTATAGTGCTAGCATGTGTGAATTCGATGGGTGAGAAGATGGCACCTTTGATGTTAAATAAAGGTAAATACATCTGGAGCACGTTTTTTGGTAATGAATCATTTCCAGGGACTAGTTATGCTGTATTTGAAAAAGGCTGGATGACAAAATCGGTTTTCTATAGTTGGTTTAAGCTCCACCTTTTGTCAAATGTTAATCAGAGACCAGCAATTTTGATATATGACGGGCACCTATCACATGTGGGGATCGATTTGGTAAAACTTGCAATCAAATCTCAAGTATCTATTTTGAAAATCCCACCAATTACATCGCATTTACTTCATCCACTTTAAGTTTCTGTCTTCGTAGTGTCAAGACTAAATGGGATTATGAAGTAAGTGAATAGTCCCGTCAAAATCCTAGAAAACTATTGCCGAAGTCGGAATTTTCTAATCTATTTGGAAAAGTCTGGGAAAATTTAAACCCTGTAATGATTATAAATGGATTTGCTAAGACAGGGATATATGACAAATCTTTAAGTTTTCCTGTAAACAGAAATAAGATATCAAAAAGTAGATTTGAACTACTTCGATATGAGCAATTGTTCCCCCAACATTTTGGCTCAAAAAATAATTTGGAAAATTGTAATTCTCATAATGATTCTATTACTAAATTTGAGAATATTTTGTTGAAAACAATAGTACCATTTGTAGCAAGAAAGAAAAAAAGAATCTGAAATCATTACTACTGAACAGTTTTTGAATAAACTCCAGGAAGGTAAATCAAATCCGAAACCTCTTAAAAATTCCACTAAAATAGCTAAAAAAGGACAGGAAAATAAGAAAAACAAGATATAATCAGACAATAAATTTTATATTTTGCTTTATTGCTTTAATATTCCTTTTTAATAATAAAATTATAAATATCACAATTAGGAGTCGGGATCATCACAATTAGGAAATCAATATTACAAACGTGACAAAAGTGTAGCTTTTTAAGGTAAAAAAACATAACGTTTTTATAAGCTTATTGATTTTATATCAATTAAATACTGTAGATTATCGTCAAGATAAATATATTATAAACTTGTTATAAATATAAATATACATTTTGTATTATTTGTTTAGTTTAAGTGAACCAATGCAATTTCCCATCACAATTAGGCATATTCATCCTACTCCATTTGACAAAAGATTTCTCTATTTCGAATAGAAGTACCACAGCTGCCTCAGAAAGCGATCGATTAAAAATCTCAATAGTGTCCACTCCTGAGATAAATATCTTACCTATAAATACACTTCATCTTATATATCGAAAAATTCTATTATATTTAATATGATTTTTTGTAATAAATCACGTAATTTGTTTATTATCCTCGAATCATTTTCAGGATCGTCTTTATTACCTCTTAGGGTTAATCTGAAACTAAAGAATACTAATTGCTTCTTATTAAATACGAAAGATATACCTCTTCTTTCGGATCAAGACCTTAAGTGATAAAACAAGTGAAGTAAATAAAGTCAACTGATAAAGCTTCAAATTCTGAAAATTAAGGGTTGAGAATTTTCATTTCGATCAATTGGAATTTTTAGAAGCCCCTTTATAAAAAGTTTAAATGGGAATAGTTGTTTTTTTATCCGAATTATTAGGCAAAGTACAGGGCTGTGCCACAAATTATGCGCAACTATCTTGTATATAAAAATATTTAAATAATAAATAAACTAAAATTTTGAAAAGATAAAAAGATTGTATATTTATTGTTAAAAATAATACACAATCAAAGTTCAAAGTGGTCACCATTGTTTTGGACACAAGCTTCGAACCTTGGGATCCAAATTTTAATCGCAACGCGAATAGACTCCATCGAAAGATCAAGCCATTTTTTCTTTATCGCTTTTTTAGAAAATAAAAATTTGTATGGCGCTTAGAACACACTTTAGCCTCTAACATGTACCATATACTATAGTCCATCGGAGTTAAATCCGGCGATACTGGAGGCCATTGATTCACGCTTATGAAATCTGGAACACCAGTTTTCAGCCATTCATGATTTATTTTGACTTTATGAGATGGCGCTGAATCTTGTTGGAACGTCCAGAGCTTTCCATTAAATTATGATTCGTTTAATGGCTTTGAAATGGACTCTAAAATTTCTTCTTGATAATAATCGGCATCAACTATAGTTCCAGAAAAGATAATGGATCGGGGTGTTCCTTTCATGCTTACTCAAGCCCAATTCATTATTTTTGAAGGATGGTGACTTCGAACCACTTTTCTAAACTTTGAATCTATTGATTTTGAATATTTACCATACATTTTATCATTTTTTTTGTTGAACTTTTCTTCAATAGTGTTAGGTAAAGATGCCCCTAGGCCTTCTAGTTTTCATGGTTCGGTTGCCTTTTGTAGCCGTGACATAAGGTCACCGCTTGAAGCCAGCCTAATGCGACTTCCAGCAAAGACAAGCCTCTAAGTATTAGCATTCAATCAACTTAATAAAATATAAAAGGACTAAGTATTAGAGCGTTCCGAGCAAAGAGATACTCGAAAAAATTTAAATAAAAAATTTACTATAAAAGATATAAAGTTGAAAATTAGTATGTTTATAGATACGAACCTTCTGCATCTATTAGACTTCTTCATCTTTCGGGTAACTTCTGGATACCATTCATAAAACCTTTAGCATTAAGCTCCTGAATTGCACTTTCTAGCTGAATTTCTAGTTCATGCCAATCATCATAAATATTCTCTTTTAACTTCCTCTTTAATTGCCCAAAACAATTGAAATCAGGTGGGCTAATATGAGGAGCATAGGGAGGATGATCCCAAACCCGAATATTTTCATCAATAAAGTACTGCTTTATAAGATTTGATTTATGCGGCTTAGCATTATCATGTAACATTATAGGTACCTTGAATTTCTCATAGGTAACCATTTGTCTAATAATTCGATTAGGAAGATTTTATAGACATGAAGTTACAATCTCTTTAGGAGCACAGAGCTTCCAATAAGCAAAACCATGAAAATTCATTGCTACTATTAGTACACTCTTTTTTTCATATTTATATTGAAGTAAAAATTCAGGTGTGTCTCTATTCTTATTTCTTCAAGATCGAATATGGTCTTTTTGGGGTTGCATGTATAAAGACACCCAATTTTCATCTATTACCAAAGTTCAATTAATTAAGTTATTTTGTCTCGATATAGTTGCATATTGTTTTTACATGCTAACACTCTATGTTCTCTTTATTTATCCGTGAGAAAATGAGATACTCATTTACTTAATACTTTTTTCATTTGTAAATCTTCTGTTACATATCGAAATACTGTTGTTTTACTACACTTTACCCACATGGAAAGTTCGAGGAAAGACCATGTTCTAGTTTTTGCCAACAATTCTTTAATTTTATCTATTACATTTTCGTTTTTCGAGACATCACTTGTATCGCCTCCTCGGCTATCTTCGACCACATTGTAGCCTCTCTTAAGCTTAGTAACTAAATGTTTGACTGTATTTAGTTTATAGGCACTATTTCCAACTGATTCAAGTAATTCTTTATGAATTATGCCAGAACTGTGTCCCAGGATTACGCCAAATTTGATGAAAATCCGCTATCTTTATCTGAAATTGAATCTTTTAATATTTGCAAGCTATTCATGATAATATTCAAAATATAATTATTTATAAATAAAGCTTGTAGTCTATATAAATTAATTTAAAAGACTTGGTATTATTAGTATATTATTAAAGGCGTAATTAAACAAAATTCGAGTGCCTCTTTGCGCGGAATGCCCTAATATATAATGCCAGCATGATATACCTGTCGGGAGGCACCACTGCAATTTTCTGGTATTGCAGAACCGACGACATGTACATGTGGCTAGTATGCACAATGTCATCAAGATTGATCCAAACAAGGGTGAGATTTATCTTTGAATAAACTTAATTTGTAAAGAATAACCTAATTCATTAAATGTAAATGAGCCTTTTATATCTGCCTAGAGCATAATGCTGGCATTATGCATTATGCGGTGGCAAAGTCCTATTTTCGTAACAAATAATGAATAACTTTTCATCTGTAAATAAGATATTTTGAACTGAATCATGGTCATACATTTTTGAATGCTCGTAACAACGATTTAATCTGGTGACGTTGTTATTATCAGTAAGATGCTAGCAAGTTTTTTTACTGTAAGCTTTAAACCCAAGATCTTTATTTATGGCTCTGTTCATTTTTCTAAGTGAAACCTTCATTTCTTAAGCCAATTTCTTTTTTTTTCGACATGACTATCTTTTAAAGCTTTAATCATTTCTGGAGTTCTTTTGTGATTTCTGTGACTTCTATTCTCTAAACTACCTGTCTCATCGTACTTATCTATTGTACGTTTGACTTTATCTCTATTAGCGTATGCGGAAATAAAATTGCAGTAACTTCATTTTTTATACATAACTCTATGAAAAATAATCGGTTTTATAACATAATTATTGCATAATAATGATAATTTAATAAATATCCTAAAAATTTGTCCTAGTGTAATTAATTTAAACTATCTAATCCATCCCGACCAGCTTTTCTCACTAATGCTAAAACTTTTTCCATGAGCTTTTTGAATAAGTCATTCCCAACTTCTCGGAGAATTTTAGTGATTCTTTTTATTAAAATTCCGTGAATTTTTGCAGTAAACCCACCAGAATAGACCCTTCTTTTAATTATTGACCAAAAGTCTTCGATTGGGCGAAGTCTAGGACCACATGGTGGATTTAACTCCTTATCCAAAAATGTAATTTTTTTCTCTTTCCAGGATTGATGCCCAAATAATCTGAAATTAATTTCCGTTTTTCTAATGCTTTTAACGCCATTACACCTACAATTTTTAACTGATTTCGAAAAAAACATTTTATTTTATAACAAAATTACTGCGCATTATTCCTAATTAATTGTTATTATAGCTTTTTTCCCAGAGAGTTAAGGGCAAATAAAAAAATACTGCTATTTTTTCCCGCATACTACCCTTTCTGATATTTAGCATTTTTAATATTTCCCAGTTTTCAAAACCATCTTTATGCAATTTTATAATGGAAGCTCTCTCGAGTAATTTATCATACATATTAAGAGGATTATATAATTTTTATAAAAAATAAGCTGCACGGTGGTGCTTCGTACCACATTATTTTATTTTATATATAAAAATGGTTTTACACTGCCCGTAAAAAGTAATTTAGTGTTTGGAAAATTCAAACTTAAATGGTAATTCATGAATGAGTAAGACTTCGAGAAAGCTAATACTCATATGGTAGATAGATACTGCCTTTGTCTATAAAATATCCAAATATTATAGATATATTTAAATATTGATAGAGATATGATTACTCAAAGTTGAAAGTAGGTGATTCTGTGTTTTGACGAATTTTTAAAAAAATGAAAAATCAATAGATTGTGTGCCCGCTTTTGGTTTTTCTGATCTGTTCGAGTCTTCTAGGCATTGAACTAACAAGCTTAAGACATACTTCAGCTGAAATATTATTCCATATATCTTGACTTCTCTCACAAAGTTCATCTTTGTTTTTACATGGTGGTCGAATTTTTAGCTCTCTTTTCATATGATCCTATAAATGCTCAATTGGGTTAAGGTCAGGAGATTGTGCAGGCCATCTTATTACATTTATTTCGTTTCTTTTAAACCATTTTTTAATACTTGAAGCGGCATGAGAGGACGCATTGTCATTTTGAAAGACAATTTTAGATTTGACCAAGCCATACAAGTCAATTGTATACATCAGCTCGTCATACAGAATACTCTCATATATCTTAGAATTAACACTGCCATCAATTCTACAAAGATACCCAACACCTGANTCGTCATACAGAATACTCTCATATATCTTAGAATTAACACTGCCATCAATTCTACAAAGATACCCAACACCTGATGAAACCATAAATCCCCAAACCATAATTTATCCACCACCGAATTTTTTGTTTGAGTAATATAGTGATCTCTGAATGGTTCCCCGATTTTTCTGAAAGTTCTATCACGTCCATCAGATCCCTCTAGATTTACTTTAGTCTCATCTGACCATATAACCATATCCCAGTCCTTATTTTCCCAATTTCTGTGTGTTTTTTCAAATTCCGATCTTGTTCGATGATGTGATTTTTTTAATTGTGGGCATTTCTTTTTGTATCTAGATACGATGTTGCTAGATTTTAATGTGCGCAGTATAGTACTCGAAGAGACGGATATTCCTGCATAAGTCTTGAGTTCTCGCTGTATTTCTGTAGAGTTAGAGCATTTACCACTTGTTGCTAATCTTACAATATATTTTTCATCATACTTATCTAAGACCAGAGGACGACCTATTATAGGCTCTGGAGTATTTTTTTAACTCTATTTAGTACTCTGGACACTGTTGCTTGTGAAACTTCAACAATTTCAGCTATTTTTCTTGAATATTTTCCAAAATTTCGTTCAAGCAATTAAGAACAAAGTTAAAAGAAATCATACCAAATAAGCCTTAATACCTTCTGCTAAGAATTTGAAATAAAAATGAACAATTTTTCGGTATTTTAGAATGTTCTAGAATGAAAATTTTGTAAATTTTAAAAATNATTTGAAATAAAAATGAACAATTTTTCGGTATTTTAGAATGTTCTAGAATGAAAATTTTGTAAATTTTAAAAATTCTTCAAAGCACTGAATCACCTACTTTCAACTTTGAGCAATCATATCTCTATCAATCTTTAAAATAGATCTATAATATTTTTAATGTTATAGACAAAGGCTGTATCTATCTACCATAAGAGTATTAGCTTGCTTGAAGTCTTTGAGTAAGTACTTAATGGTAAATTCAAGCTTAAAGGGTTTGTGACTTAGACTTTTGACGGGCAGTGTACAAGACTGCAAAAAGGAAAAGAGGAGATGATGAAATAGAAAATAGGGAAATTTATCAACCAGAATCTAA
>NIPM01001667.1:0-16203 GCA_002738285.1 Holacanthella duospinosa
AATTGCATTGAAATGTACCAATTGATTTATATCACAAGAATAGCATGCTTTTGAAGTGTGTAATTCCGCTTCCTGTAATTCGATATTGGCATAGCGGTAAAAATTTAAAAATTTGTTTATTTGATGGTGGCTATGTACCTTTGCATTTATATGATTTGAATAACATATTTTTGGGGCTTAGAGTTCTGCTCCCGCTAATTCACTATTGGTGTAGCGGTCATAAATTCAAATAAATATTGTATACTTGATGTCATTTTTATACTAATGCTTTTCTATCATTGGAAGAACTAATTATTGAAGTTTGAAATTCCGCTTCCGGTAATACGATATTACAATAGCGGTAATTATTTCAAACAAATGTGTGTGTTTGACATACCAATGGTTTTAAATCATTAGAATAGCTAATTTTTGAGGTTTGTAATTCTGCTCCCGCTAATTCGGTATTGGTATAGCAGCATTAATTTCAAAGAAATGTTTATGCTTGATAGTAGCTACATACCAACGTATTTATATCATTAGAATGCCAAANTCCGCTTCCGGTAATACGATATTACAATAGCGGTAATTATTTCAAACAAATGTGTGTGTTTGATATACCAATGCTTCTAAATCATTAGAATAGCTAATTTTTGAGGTTTGTAATTCTGCTCCCGCTAATTCGATATTGGTATAGCGGCATTAATTTCAAAGAAATGTTTATGCTTGATAGTAGCTACATACCAACGTATTTATATCATTAGAATGCCAAAGTTTTGAGATTTTTAATTCCGCTCCTGATAATTCGATATTGGCATAGCGGTAATAAATTGAAATAAAAACGGTGTTTGACGTCATCTATATACCAGTATATTTATATCATTGGAATAGCAAATTATTGAAGTTTGAAATTCCGCTCCGGGTAAGTCGATATTGGCTTAGCGGTAAAAATTTCAAAGAAATATGTTTATGCTTGATGGTTGTGATATACTAAAGTATTTAAATTATTAAAATAGTAAGTTTTGTATGGTTGCAATTAAACTAACGGTAATAGCTCAGCGGTTATTATTTGAAATAAATGTCTGTGTGTATTGGAAGCTATGTAGCAATGCATTTATAACATTTAATTGGTAAACTATAGGTTTTGAATTTCGCTCCCGGTANTTTGTATGGTTGCAATTCAACTAACGGTAATAGCTTAGCGGTTATTATTTGAAATAAATGTCTGTGTTTATTGAAACTATGTAGCAATGCATTTATAACATTTAATTGGTAAACTATAGGTTTTGAATTTCGTTCCCGGTAATATGATATTCATGTAGCGGCAGTCATATTTCTAATCACCATGTTGCTACAGAAAATTATCTGTAATTATTTCATATAATTATTATCTATATAATATCATCTAATCTATATATTATTATTATTATCTATATAAATCATTTAATCCTTAGTACAGGTTTTGAGAATTTGTCCTTGTCATTTCTGTTTGATAGAGACCATCCTCTATTTTCAGTTGGGTTATTTTTACATGTCGACTCCAATAAGGTTGATAATTTTAGCACCATCGAACTCCTTGTGCAAATAGGTATTCCCACATAGAAGTTTCATCGACCTTATTTCAGTCTACATGTAAATACAAGCATTTGAACAAACTTAGTTTTCCCATGCAAGCCACTGTTGAACCCAAGTTCCTTCTCTTCCAAACCACCAAACCCACCAGCTTCAAAAATTAACTAATTAGTGAATTTTATTAAATCGTTTAAATTAAATATATCAGCCATTATGGAAATCGCAGTCCCTTCCAGATTATTGTTAACATTTTATTAAATTAAATTTGACCCCGCACCCAAAAATCACATTTCATGAGGAACTACCCCCCAAAAATTCGGTAATTTTTGTAACCTGGGGAGGTTTATAAATAGTAGTAACCATTAGTTTCCTTATATATTTATTCTCCAGCAAAGACCAAATTTTTGGGTAAATCGCTGTTTCAAGTAGTGGTGGGGAACTGTTTACCGTCTACATGAGGAAACTTTGCGACACTTTTGGAAACCAATTTTCTAGATTGAATCAATTGGATAGTTTTAGGTGGAGAAGATCTTGACTTTTCAACAATACCAACTTTTATACCAGCCTAGTATTTATATAATCTGACAAAAAAAAACCCGCAAATTTGTAATCTGACTACAAAATAAAAAATTTTAACTGAAAAGAATCTAAACGTAACTTCAAGAAAATGAACTGCATCTGGATTATTTATTAAAAATTTGAGCTTAGATTCCGATGTAAAAATTTTGAAGATGAAGACGGAGAGTCTCAACTAAAACACATGCAACTCTCATTGCAACTTGCTGCTGACAAATTAAAAGCTGGATCTAATGTATGCACACTCCTCGTGAAACCTTATTTCAATAAAAACTGGAATTGGAGCACGGTTTGGGGATTAGCCAATCCTGATAATTTAGGCAATGAATATGTTATCAAATTTTCACAACTATTAGAAGATAACTATCCTCTAAAGTATTCCATGGATGCGAATTGGGTAATTGATTTATGAAAAAACATTACAATTTAGCCCCGTTGATAATGAATTATTTATATATTTTTGGATTACGTATTGAGCACTTCCGTTCTTACATTGCAAACAAAACCACATTGGATATGAGTTAGTTGCTGCTGAATCCAAGAAGTGTTCCAAAACAATAAAGAAGAAATTAAATCGTATACATGCAAATAATTATTTGCTAAAGTTAAGAGAACTTTTAAGAATTTTATCATAAATCTGATTAAGTTTGAACAGTTTTCCAAAGGACATTCTTGCCAAATTTGTTGTTCATTTGTTTTTATTTTTTTTTGATTCAAATTGAATTATGTATTTTTTAGTATTTTGCATATTGTTTTCAACAATATATATTTTTCCAGCCTGACAATATTGTAATTCTCTCTGCCAAATGGTGTTGCTCATTTTTAATGCGATAATCTATTACAATTATATTAATTCATTAACGTTATTGAATTTATTTGTTTTTATGAAACAACTTTTGCGCAAATCCCAAAAATCATGTAGTGATTACATTTATTCAACTTTTGATTAGTTTTCTGATACGAAACGGCTTCATATGTAGTAAATGAACAATATTTGTTTCCTTAGTTCCAATTCTGTGTCGGACACAACATAATCAATTTCACGGCAATTGCTTGTTTTGGTACAAGGTAATATACTACTTAATCGATAATAAAGAAATAATACTGATAACTAAAATTATTAGATTGATCACGATCCATAGAAATAACCCTAAAAAACAAGAAGATTTAGAATATATTTACAAACAAGTTGTACGTGAGAATTTGGAAAATGATCCATTGTTTCGCTTGAAAGAAGTGGTTACTGGCAAAGTTCAGATTGTATCTGGTATCAAAACTTCAGCAATTGTGTATGTAGAGAATTGTATCATCGCTTTGAAATACAAGAAAATAGTGGATGCTGACCAGCTATGCTTTTAATGGTTTATGGATTATATTGCACTGACATTCATATTTGATAGTCTAATCGCACTTTGGGACGCCGCACTTTTTTAAATGTATGAATATCCTATCACTTTTTGCATTGGTCAAAAGTTCATAGATAAGCATATTTAAGACACTTATGAAAGTAGAGCAGCAATAAAAAATTTCTTTCTTTTACATAACCTGCAATGCATTCTCAAACCTAAACAACCCTGTGTAATCCCCGCATGTTGCATACGAATAATTACTACAAATAAATTCATTGAGTTAATCATTTGTTTTAACTTAATTTAATATCTTAAGACTAAAACTTACTTTGTAATGTTTTCCTTATTTGTATATATTTACCTTTGGAGTCATTATTCTGAGCGTTTCACCAATTTTCAAAACATGGTTGGTATCATGATACCTAGATCAAATTTTTGAAACTCATAGTTATCGTATCAAATTCAAGTGAAGATTGTTAATAGAGAACATTGCCACAACATTACGAAATAATGTAATAAATTTGATATGTTGGTGTAAAATAAACTGTGTGCAGTGGAGCCCAACTATAATGATTTTAAATGTAATAAATTTAATAAATAATGAACATTATAGGGACTATGATTTCAGTGATTGCCATTTTGGAACAAATTAAAATAAATTGGACCTTAAATCTCTATTGCTCTTTACGTTTGTAGGTGTATCTACATAGCGTTGCAATACTATAAGTAGTTTTTGTGGATGTGTTCGCTCTAAAAGTTTATTTAGTTCAAAGTTGTTCTACGTGGCTATACATTCGTCCATACGTGTTTGTAAAGTCATTTGTGAATATATGTGGTCTACATGGATCGAAATACAAAGCTTTAGATAGTTATACGGGCTTCCAAGTCGCTTCATATAACTCTATGTATATACTCTACACGTAGCTCGACATACCAAATTTGACCCTATGTTGTCATAAGCGTATCAAAACTTCACAATGTTCTTCAATGAGAGTTTTAGTGTGATATCATTTTTGTACCTCCTAAGTCCCTCCGCTTTTGCCACAGAGTGTGATATATAAGAGACGCCCTAGAGAATGTTTTGTCACTTGGGAACCACACTTCAGTCTCCCTTGAGCTCTTATTTACACTAAACCCTTCAATTCAATTGTTTTTTCGGGTTTCCACTTCAACTGTTTGAGAAATCAGAATTTAGAGTAAAAATGCTTTCTCAGATAATTGGAAAACACGCACTACACGGTTTCTAATAGACGTATGCCCTTCAATGTCGTTAATTTTTAAAAGTTAACTACTTTTTACGCAAGCGGGAGAAATTCAGCCAATGAGCGGTGGTAACAAATTCAAATTTCTCTCTCAAATTTTATCTAATTCAGGGGCTTGTATCGTTGTCCATCGAGATTTTTCTATAAATGGCTTTTTCTCGTTTTGTCTCAATTTACAAACTCGGTCATAACAAGCAACACATATGGTAAAAGACATCATCTACAGAAACTCATTTAACAACCAACTTTACCAACTTGAAAGGATTAACCCTAGTATCACAGTACACTAGAAATTTTATGATTATTTTAGATACTGTTTGAAATGCTTCCAAAACAGGTCAGCAAGTCAGGTGGTGAGCATGATCTAGTTCTATCTACAATTCGATGCGTTCAATGGAGTGCCGCATAGATCAACTTTAGTATGAGGTTATAAATTAATGTCAGATGGACTTTTTCAGTAGATCGACAAAAATCTCATGATTTTCTTATTTTAATGGAAAAAAAACTACCAATGATCGTATTGGATAATCTATTATAATATTATAAATAATATTAAATAATATAAATATAATAAAATATTATAAATAATATTAAATAATATAAATATAATATAATATTATAAATAATATTAAATAATATAAATATAATATAATATTATAAATCTTGAGCATTGCATCAACCTCAGGTGGGTATTGAGAAATTATACAGTTATTATATCAATGGCTACGAACGGCATCAAGTGTGGTTATGAGATATTTTATGAGATGCAGAAAATTTTTAGCGTGATTTGTGAAAAATAAGCATACTTGACTTTTGTTTTTCAGGCAATTGGATGCAATATTGTGCCAACACCGGTTCACAAGGCGACAAGCCAATTTGATGCCTTGTCAACAATTTGAGCAACTTCATCAGCTTCTAAATATTAATAAAGGACGCAAATTTATCCGAAAAAGCAAAAACTCAACGACGCAACTGCTTCATTGAAACCGCCTATGTGCACAACTTATAAAAAATACATGCAGGCGATTCATACTCCTAAATAGAAAATGAGTTTGCGCATGAGTTTCTGTTGGTGCGACATGACCCTGACACCATCTTAGTAACGAAAAATTAATTATATTAAAAAATTGAATTTTTTCATTTTAAATTTGATTCTCCTGCAGGATGAAAGTACATATACAAGAGATTCACCCTTCTAGATAGAGAATGAGTTTTTGCATCAATTTCTGTTGGTGTGACAAGATGCTGACACCATCTTAGTAATCAAAAATTAATTTTATTGTAAAATTGAATTGTTTCATTTTAAATTCAAACTTTTATTCCTCTACAGGATGGAAGTGCACATGAAAGCCATTCACACTCAAGCCATTCAAACATTTATATCAACTTAGGTCATGTCAAGGCATTGTGAGGCATTCGGACCCATTTGCACCTTCAGCATATAATTTCCCCCAAGTGGACCCACTCCTTAGTATACAACAGTCATATATTAGCCATAGAGTTAATTGAGTGAAGTAGATAGGTCGCCACTATTGTCAATTCCAATCAATTCGGACACAGTTCAACCTATAAGTGATAAATTTAACTACTCCAAACCATCCGGAGCCTTGTCAGCCATATGGATGCACTCCAGACCATTTGGATTCATTTGGACTTAGCTGAAGCCATTTCAGGACTCAGTTCGAAGGGTTTTTAACCATTTTAGTTATATAGTGAAACTTTTAGCAATTCAAAGTCATTTGGACCAACTAAAGTCAAACAAAGCCAATATGAGCCATTCCGGCATATTTAATTTTTCCACGCACAATTATTGCTATGTGGAGCCATTTCAATCAGGCATAGAGCCATTTTAGTTAAGTCGAGCCACTCTTATCAATTCCAAGGCAATCCGAATTATTCTATGTTATCTTATCCATTTCTAGCCACTCATATGATCTCTAATCCATTAGAGTAATTTCCAGCCACACTGGTTATCGAGCCATTCCGGGACAACTGAATCCATTTCTAACAAAT
Organism: Holacanthella duospinosa; assembly: GCA_002738285.1. Classification (NCBI taxonomy): domain Eukaryota; kingdom Metazoa; phylum Arthropoda; class Collembola; order Poduromorpha; family Neanuridae; genus Holacanthella; species Holacanthella duospinosa. Next base: position 6,749 of record NIPM01001667.1, read on the forward strand.
TTATTCATTTGTGGACGAGATTAGCACATTTATATTTTTAAACGCCGTCTTGCTAAATTGATAGTCTTCAGTTGCCAACTTCAACAATTTGTCATGTGTAAATCTAGAACCGGCGTCGCACCATCCTGTAGCCATCCTGTAGACATCCTGTAACCATCCTGTAGCCATAGTGTAGCCATCCTGTAGCTATCTTGTAGGATGGCTACAGGATAAAATCACACAAACCTTTCAAACGACAGTTTTAACAAATACTACATGAAAATCTGGTGACTTTATGAGCAATGAAGAGTTATATTTCAAAATAAAATTATACAATAGTATGCCCAAATTCTTATATTGACTTTTTTGTTTACAATAGCTGATAGTTTGTTTGTGTTCAACAGGAGAACCAAATGATGTATGCTTGTTTCAAAATAATTTTTCTTAAAAGCGTTATTTTGTATTTCCATTCTGTTTATATACTCATGAACCGTTTATTCAAGAACATGATTTCAAAGATTAAACCGTTATTCGGTCAACAATAGTTAACAATAGCAAAGACCCATAAAGATTATTTAGAGTAGAAGAGAATGTGAGTAAATCACGAGATCCAGTCTATAAGTATAAAGCCTTAGAGATACTGTTACGAGATGGACCTATCTTTTGATTCCTATTTCACTTCTGTCACTTTGTTTACCTTAAATCCACTTACGACAACAGTTTTAAAGTCTTGGTTTCAGGTGGATGACTTAGCTATATCAAAAGAGCGCGAAGTAGTTCGCCTTATTCCTTATAACTGTGACCTAAACCGAATTGAGAAAGTTTGGAAGGATGAAAAATTAAACGTTATAAAAGGTAATGTGGAACAAATAGTTGACAATATGGTTGCCGATCAAACACAAGGGTTGATAAACAACAATAAAACTTATGGATTATGTCATATTTTACATACAAAACGGTAACTTGAGTATTTCCCGTTGTAAAGGAAGCATCAGCAATTTATACAGCCTTTGTTTAGGTTGGAGGAGCAATATTAGGAAGAGGATGGTTTAGAAGAAAACATTATAGGAACTTTTGATATAAAGGTATGTGACCTAATTTTAATTTGTCAATCACAATATACTCATCAAATTAATTAATTAGGTCCCGCCAACCTATTTCGAAGAGCGTGAGTTCAATGAACATAATATCACATTTCACAACACAGACTCAAAATTGAATGAAATTTTGCAAAAGAGGTCTACAAATCCACCTGCTCAAGAAACATCTTTCTCGGAAATCTGATAGAAAACCGAAACCCATCAAGCGTCTCAACCTCTAGTTTCATTTTCATTTTATTTTTAATTTAATTTTAATTTTAATTTTAATTTTAATTTTAATTTTAATTTTAATTTTAATTTTAATTTTAATTTTAATTTTAATTTTAATTTTAATTTTAATTTTAATTTTAATTTTAATTTTAATTTTAATTTTAATTTTAATTTTAATTTTAATTTTAATTTTAATTTTAATTTTAATTTTAATTTTAATTTTAATTTTAATTTTAATTTTAATTTTAATTTTAATTTTAATTTTAATTTTAATTTTAATTTTAATTTTAATTTTAATTTTAATTTTAATTTTAATTTTAATTTTAATTTTAATTTTAATTTTAATTTTAATTTTAATTTTAATTTTAATTTTATTTTATTTTTAATTTAATTTTGATTTTTATTATATTTTATTCATAATTTAATTTTAATTTTAATTACATTTTATTTTTAATTTATTTTAATCTTAAATATAGAGCGTGTTTTAAAATGTGATATATCCTTTTGAAATTTAATATTTAATTGATTGGTGAACCAATTCATGTAATATTCATTTCAATGTGAAGCTGAGAAACTAGAAGGATTGTTGTTCAACATTTCAGGGGTGAGAGATAATTGTTATTAAGCTCAGTCGACGATTTATTGAATTGTTGATGTGTTTAGCATTACGATGGCACGGAGGAAATGAGCGTCAAAAAATCCCATTAAAGCATCGTTGTTTATTTAGGCACATATCGAAGTGCTGAACCAAAGGAAACTAAATTTTTGTTACTATTTTTTTAGAAAAATTCTTATGCCTTCGTAATGCTAAATTCAAAACTTTTCACTATAGTCATTGTGACTATCCATGGACATGATACACAAAACTCCTTCTATCCTTTGCTCTTTGAAATGAGCTGAGAACAACTTCGATTCTTTCTTCCGTTGGCGAGTTATTAATTTTCAAATAGTAATACCTCATTTTAAAACACCCTGTACATATTTTATACCTCTGTAATGTTCATCATAATAAACATATTTCTTGACGTTTGATTCACATAACAAACATTAAACATTTTTGACAAATTTAATTCTTAAGAGGGATGACTCCTTACGACCTACTGGGCAATTAGTTAATTGAAAATAACCGGCATCTCAAAATTTTACTGATACACAGCGTTCAATAAACACCCCGCCAAAGAGAACAAAAATTTAGTACCAATAGTGCCAAAGAGTATTAGCAATAGTGGCAAAAGTAGTAGCAACAGTGAAGAAGCATTTTTTTTGGCGGGGTTTTTATTGAGCGCTCTGTATTATGTTGTTAACCGGTAAAGTAATCAGAAAGGTAGTAGTTCTTGTCTAATGCTCGTTACACTTTAAACATTTTCATTAAATTTCATTTTGTTGTCTTTTACTTTGTTGGTGAATTGCAGCATCACAGTATTTGGTAAAACTTTCTTATTATCAGCACTTAAGTGTATGCTGCTGAAGTGAATTTTATGGTCGCATGCTGGTAATGTGTCGTTTATCTTTTCGGAAAATATGACATATGCTTCAAACTTATTTTCATTTTTCTTTGTGAGTATATTTCTCAATGCCACCAGTTCTGTTTCTATTCCTTTAACTAGAATTGTCCTAAAAATAATCGAAACACCTTAATTAGTTTTATTTTATAAATATATCAGAGAGAATTCATTCAGAAGCATTCATTATAAAAACAAATGGTTTTACACCGTATTCAAGATTTTGTAAAGTTTTGGCGTTTGAATTTTCTAATGTTTCATCGGCAAAATTAAAATTAATTTTAATGCTTAAGGTAGGAATTGAGATTCCTTATTCAAATACTAAAAATTTTATTGTAGGTAAATAGTTACTAAAGCTTTCCAGATTCACCTTTCAAAATAAAAATTAACTGATTTTATTTATTTCTAAAATTAACCACTTCTCAGCATCAAATATAAAAATGAGGAGCAACCCGTAGAAACTGAGAACTTCAACTGCATCTACGTAAGAATACAAATATGCCTCTGTTGTGACCCTATTTGACTTAAAACCCACATTTATTTTCCTACCTTATAACATGATACATATTTCTCATTGGATCTTAGAATAGAGTAATTTTCTACCTAAAACTGCAATTTCCCAATGCTGCTAACCTTTTGTCTTTATTTGAATCTTAAAATTCTCATCTCTATCCGTTTCCTCCTAGTATAAAATATTTCCACCTGGCTTTAACAGAAGAGTAATTTTGCACCTAAACTAGACCTCAAATTTAGCATTGGTGCTAGCTTTAATAAATTTCTTGTCTGTCAGTTTAGCTCTTAAAACCTACATCTCTTTCTATTTGCCTCACATTAATTCTTAGTTCAAATACCTTTGTACAGCATACTACCCCCAAATTTGCCAATGCTGTTAGTTTTATATATCTTTGTTTGGCTCTCGTTTAGCTTATAACCTCTCATTTTTTCGCTTCATCCTATTATGTCAAGTAATTATCATTGTCCTCAAGAAATAAATAATATTTTACCTAAAATTGCCTCAAAATTTACCACTAGTGATGATTTTATGAATCTCATTGGTTTTAGAGCTAAGCAGAGACTCAATATTACTTTTTACTGTGAAAGAGTAAGAAACACTTGATTTAACACAAAGTACAACTTAAGAGTCAAATAAAAGACTTGTAGACAATGACAAAAGCAACGATTATAAAATGTCTAAAAACCGTAGCGCATTTAGAACCAATTTGCACCAAATGAACTAAAAAACATTTTAAAATTTCAGCTTTAATAAATTTTTGAGACAATCAAACGTTTTCTTGCTTAAACATTTTTCTGTGTTGACTATCATTTCAATTGGTCAAAATATTCCGAACTATATAACTAGCACCGATGTAAGTAGGCATGGACAGACAGACGGATACAAACAATTTATATACAAATAATGAAAGGGTTACTACAATTTTACCCATCAGTTTCGTTGATGACCGCCGCTAGTTCAATCGGAGTGTTTGAAACACCAAACTTGCACTATATTGAAAACAACTTATATTAAATTAAATACATTCGTTTGAAATTGTAAACAGCTTCTAACTTCTGATTACCTGTATGGAGATATCCGTTATATAGTTTTTTGTAAATGAATGTTCGTGAGCAGAGTTAACTGATGTAGTAAATGTACCTGCAACTTCCTCCTGACTACCATTGGGATTGCTACATTCTTCAAATAGTTGATACGTCTCAATTCCTTTTAACATACGAGACACTAGAATTGTAGCATTGCCCCTCTTTCCTAGCAATTTGGCATAAACTTTCGCATAGTTGATGTATTCCCTTATTCCTTGCCCGCTGGATTTAACTATAATGCGTCTTTCACCAGATGAGATGGGGTCTATTTCGATGAGTCCATTGAAAGGACCAAATTTTTCAGCAATAACAAGTTTCGCCAAAATTTCTTCTATGCATACGAAACTTATCCAACACTTAGTATCCATAGAATGAAAAAAAATACTAGATTAATTTCTTCATCTTAGGGTCTTTGCTGCTACTATGTATAATACTAGTGATTCCCAATTTTTCTCAAAAAAATAAGAATAAATTTCGACTCATAAATTACAATGATCAAGTAACCCTAAAACACTAATCAAGATTAGAAGTACATCTTATAGTCATCCAATTTTTTAGAAGTTAGAGTATTTACAGAGCTAATAATTCTCTGTCCTGAAGACAATTTGTTTGCTTTCCACTATTAATTTTCTACGTCCCTGCTACAAATTTCCCTGGACTCTTTATTAAATGGCGCATTACTCATCATGAACTTCCATTAAGGAGTTTTGCATTACATTCTATTGGGAATGATGTATTCAGTGAAAAAGTTTTCATGTAATAAATTGGTCAACAAAATTTCCCCACAATATTTTTAGCACCTCAGCAATTACTTCAAAATTTGTGCGAACAAAGTCGTCGATGGTTATATCATATTTGTTCGACTAGCATGGCTACAATGACAAACTGTCGCAGAAAAATTCGGGTTTCTTCATTTCCAACACATAATCTAACTGGAAAGGATTTTTTTGATGAACGCGCTGGCCACAATTTCAATTTTGCGTTTATTTTTGAATTCATTATTGAATATATTAGTATTACCTCGACCATAATGGTTTTCGTTCCAACATCTTCAATATTAGCAAAGTAAATATTTAATTCAGTTTTTGTTTCATCAAGTTTACTGCCACTACTGTAAGCCAACATATTCTTTTTATCACTTGTTTGTATCCAAAGAGTTTCATTTTTACTGTCGCGACTAGTAGCAGCACTTAAATTTGCGCATAATTCTGTTAGTCTATCTTTAGTACCATGAATACGGAAATACCTGCATAAGTAAAAAGTTTGGTTTAGTGCTATAGAACATGAATAGTAAAATAGAACGTACCATGTATGGAATTCAATAATAAGCATCCCAGTGATTTCATCTAACAATTCAACAATTAGGTACTGATCCGTTTTCAAGTTTTTGTGAAATAGGTTTACATTTTTCAGATTTACGATGGAAATGCGATACTGCAAGAAATTGTTTGAAATTTAAAACTCTGGTATAAAATACTATAAACTTTGTAGACATACATTAATCGGCATCAGCAGAATGATTTGACTCTCATTCGTAGGTTTCCATAGGTTTACAGAATACGGGTTTGGTTCGTTCAACGTATAGGTTTCTAATACAACTGGTGTTGCATTATCCGCACGAATGATAGAATCAGTGAGTTCAGTATTTGTTTCGTTTGAATCATCTTTTGTAATTACCCATCTGATTAAAAAATATTACTATTAATGCGGTGTAATACACAGTCAATTAAATTCGCCTTAGAAATTCATTACACATGTGCAAAGTTTAGCCCACATAAACAGAAAATAAAATGAAAAAAGAAACCAGGTGTGTTCGCCATATATCACCAAATTTGCCTTGATTTCAGCGCTAAAATATGAGAGGTATGATTTTTTTCAGGCTAGATATTCTTTTCTTTGAGGCGGTTGAAAAGATGCAAATTTGTCGACATTTCGCAATCACAACTTTAACAAAGCGTAACAAGCGCTGTCGAAGGATTCTGTATACTCATATAAATAATATAGTTTTAAATTTATATAGTTTTAGATACTTCGTGTATTGGGGATTTCTAGATCGGTCCAATCGGTTGAATTTTAATTCAATTTGATGTTAAATTGCGGGTCAAAATTAACGTTTTCAACTAATGCTAATTAGGATTTTCTTTGGAGTTTAAGGACAGCAAGAAAGATTTTATTTGTTGATGGTTTTACGTTCCACACAAACTCGAGACTCAATGGGTCAACGTAGTCCAACTGCACAAGATGGTCACAGGTTCCTTTACTCTCATTGCTATCTTAAGTTTTTGTTGCACATTAACGAAATTTCAGGATTTCCAACAAATCCTACGAGTTTCTAAAACTTGGTTATTCCAAGCGAGTAAGCGAGAAGCTTAATTGTGGACCATTTCTACATTTTGACTTTGGGTTTTAGTTGACATGATTTTAATTGTTATGACTAATAACTTGGAAATATTGAGGCAGTACTTTGCGTAGTTTACTGATGGAATTTTTAAATCCAGTCTAACATTGCATTGTCAAATATGTATATTTTATGGAATCAAATTTTGTTTTCTTTCATTTTTCAGGTTAATTGAACTGTCGTAATTTGAATCCTATTTTAGCAATTGTTGATTCTATATTTGTCACTCCGTCTGTGACGCAAAAATTTGGGTCGTGATTTATTCAAAGGTACTTGTGTTCTGCAACTAAGTTAAGTTACACAGAACTTCAATTTACCTTACATGCACATACCAAAGATTTCTGTTGTCATTGCAGTTGGATGTTAAAAAAATGCGTTGTTGAATATGAGTAGGGGTGTTATTTTTCCCGTCTGGCATATATTTCAGTGCCTCTAGATTCATAATGTTGTCCGTTCTGCAATGGTGACGTGGCATCAGGACGCATATATTACAAATTTGGCAAGCATTCTTCAAATTTCTATTTCCCTGATTATCCCTGGTGAGGAGTGTAGCTTTTAGAGGACTTTATTTCTGTCAATCGCCCAAAATTTCCATAAAGCATATTTACATTACGCTAATTAGGGTAACTTATTAAAGCACAGTTGCAAAATAGCAATAGGAATTTCACTTTCCTGAGTATTTCAGCGAGTTCTGGTAATGACCATGTATTAAGCTAAGAATTACATAATTCGTAACCTGATAGAATAAGGTATGCGTGCAGGGGACAAGCTGTACTCATTTCCGTAAGCAGAACCACTAAATACAAAAATAATTTTTGTCTAATGTGATCGTGTACACTGTATTGGAGATGCGTTACCAATTTTCTTACTAATGTATCTTTAATTGTTTGAACATATTCCTCTTCCAATAGCAATTGGTTTCAAGTTTGGTGGGTCCAGATGAAATCATTACACACAATAGAATGCAAAACATCGTACGTGAGCACAACCAGGAAGAAAATGACGACTATTCATTGCTGAGGGAGTTACGATTGGCTGATTGTGAATTAATCATCATTTACATTCAACAGATGCTAACCTTCGAATAAATGTAAAACAGTAACAAAAGACAGGCGTATTCAACAACGTAGTACTTTGTTTTAATCGAGGATACTATTTGATTCTGAAATTATTCTAAAATGCTGCACTTAACCACTTATAGTTTAAATCCAAATTATAATAATTGAATACTTTATATTTAATGAGATTTTATATACGATGATGCTAAACCGATGACGTTGATGTTGCACAACTTGATATTTCTATTGCATTATGCTTGACTATTATATATTTTCTTGATTACCTCTCGTGATGAGCAAAGGGCGGATACTTACTTATCTACTTCTTTTTGTTAATACACCTACACCTCTTTAACTTCGTATCTTTCCGATTCATGTAATTTGAGGATGCATGGAATGCCCTTATAAAAATGTATTTTAAGTATATTTCGTTTATAGGCATTGGGAAGTACTTTCCAAAGTATTTTCAAATATTAAGTAATTAAAAAGTACTCTGTCAAGTAATTTGATGTATTAATCGTTTTTCGGGAACAATTTCCCCCCATATTCACTCTAAATTTGCCCGATGAGTCAAAACGATAACCTGCAGAGCGTAAAAGTTCAGTTTTGTTCAAAGAAGTATATTTAAAATTATATGTCCATTAAATTTTTGGTAAGGCGAATTCCGAGGAACCGAAATACAATCGAACCTCATTGTTTAGTCGGGGCAGGAAGATTCAAGCCAAACTTTCAGTTTTAACAAACGCGTTTTCACGGTCCCATTTACAATAAACACTTGCTTTTACGTCGGTTAACACGAGCGCCAAATAATTGTGTTCTTTCTGGAGGAACAAACTTTTTTTCACAAGAAATTTAATGAAAATATCCTTTAAAATGTATTTTTAAACGAAGGAGATGTTTTAGTTGTATGTTTGACTTAAAAATTTATCAGTATGAACTATTCTAGTACTTCAGCTATGATGAATCAATTGCTCCCTATATTGCTTGTTCGGCTTACGCTTAAGCCGAACCTCGGCTTTCGCAACCAAATATTTCGGTCCATCGGCTTTCGGCTTATCCCAGATTTACTCAAATTGTTCGGCCGAGGTTCGGCTTAGGCATGAGCAGGACAAACATTAGGGAATAATTCGATTGTCTTAACTTATATATACAATTCAAATTCAGATTCGAATCAGATTTATTTCAATCTGTCTTCACTTTCGTTCGCCTTTAATACAAAGTGAGTTAATAAGGGCTACCTAGAGATCCTCACTCCACCGGACCTTTCTGTGTCAACCACCATAAATCGGCGTCAGAATTTTGTTTATATGTAGAACATTTATGTTACATTTAAAACAAAAAATCATTTAGTCGAAAGTTGTTTTATCTAAATGGAAGTACCGCCGATGCTTAGACAGATATGAAAACCGTTTTGATGCCAAATTCTAACCACTGAAGATTTACTTTACCAGAATCAAGCGCAAGTTTCCTAGTCAAAGCATGTGGGTCTACATAGGTGGTTAGATTCAACCAAAGGTGATTCATTTGCTACTGCACATAAGAACATAATTCTAAATATTGAGTCAGACTATTTTTCAGTCTACTCTATCTTCAGATTCTTATGAAGTGT
>NIPM01001668.1:0-15900 GCA_002738285.1 Holacanthella duospinosa
TACAGTGGTGTATTACTTTGTTTCTGTTCAAAATCATCAATGCATCATGTTTCAAGTCAATATTTGTTTGCATGATTTCTATATCCGCAATTTATGTTTGCATGAATTTTTGTTTCAGTTCAATATAGTTAATTATACATATGGGACAAAATTTTTGAAGCCTTGGTTATAATTCCAAATAGAATTTTTGCAAAAGATGAATTGCATTATAAACATAAATACAATTTTATACAAGAAAATATTCTTTTCTTAAAATTTATTGGATTTGTTTTGATATTTCTCCAGTTAATTCTCAGTCTTATAAATAGGATTGAATTAAATTGATGTGAAAAAATGAAAGAGAATCTAGGCTAAAATTTATCAAAAAAATAATGGTCTTATAAAAACGGCTTGCTATTGTTCTTATTCGATAAAGGTGAGTGAAGTCTATAAGCAATTGAAAGCAATAAAAATCATAAATCATGTTTTATTAAGGATTTTAATCAAAGTATATATATAATATTGAAAGCTAGAGTCAGATAGTTGCTAGAATGTGGATTATTTAGGAGTACTTATATATGGCTTAGTACTACCTATTTAATCTTACTCCTCATACTGTTTTTAAACCTGTTTTCATTTATACATTAAATAAAAATTATCTTTAAATTTATTTGTTTTTATTTTTCAAAAAGAATAGAAACATCTTTCGAAAATTTTGTCCCATATGGAAGGAAATTTTTGAAGAAAACATAATTTTTTGGTTGAAATAGTTGGAAATAAAATATTTAAATATCCTTTTGTTGAAATACAAGTAGAACTTTTTTATTTTTATCAACCAAAATAGCTTTTTGCATAGTTATTAAAACTTTTCAACCATAATGATGGATTTTCTTCAAGAATTTATTCATTTTATCAACCAAATACATTATAATTCCTTCAAAAATTTCCTTCCATATGNCTTCAAGAATTTATTCATTTTATCAACCAAATACATTATAATTCCTTCAAAAATTTCCTTCCATATGGGACAAGATTTTCTTACATAATTCTATTCTAATTGATCGAGAAATTTTAGTTTCTTGAATGAATAAAATAGTAAGAATGAAAAAAATTCAAGTATTTACTATCCATAAAATATCTCTTGGCTATATTTCTTGCCATTTTAATTGCTTCCTCAACCTATTTTCACTATGATGCATTAATATTCTAGAACTATAACCAAGGCTTCAAAAATTTTGTCCCATATTTATAAATTGCTAAGCCACTGTATATTTTATCTGATATTTGAAGTATTAGATCTTTTAGTGCTTTATTTACTGTTGACTTTATTTCCTTTCAATTGATATTGACTCAAATTATTACTGATATAATGATCTCTTTTATAGAAGGTCTCTTAAAAGTAATTAAAAATAAGGTTAAATAATTTAATTAATAAAAAGGTTTTTTGATGCAATTTTTATATTTAATAATAAATCTTTACATTTTTGATAACTCAAAATTGCTTGGTTTTTTGTTGCTTGGGGATTTAATAATTAAGCATTCCGTTATAGAATAATCAAAAATATCATTTAATATATAAAAATAATAATTTATTGTATTTTATTAATAAAAATGCTTATTTTTAAGATCGTTTTTATCGGTTTATTTTGAAAAAATACATAATAGTTGATATCTAAAGTTAATCTGGAGAAAAATTAAAAAAACCTTTTATTAAATATTATATTAATAAATGAATAAATCGGTATTTTCGGTTTTTAAAGTTATATAGTATATTAAAGCCAAAAAGACGAAATTGACCGAAAAATGGTATATAACAAAAATCAAAAATTAGCGCAATTAGGCATTTTTGCCCAACACAACTGTTAACGTATGGGTTCGAACATAGTCGGAATAGGGTTAAAAGACAATTAGGTAATTGTAAATACACTATATTGGTAACAAAGATCAAAATTGATAACCACAAGGTTGTGTTAATATTACATAGCTCGATGGATAGTGGACATTAGAAAATTGATAGGATTTTGAATTCAAAAGCTAATTAAATCAATTATACCTCTTTATAATTTGTTAATCAGATGGCTTGTTTCTTTATGTATCTTAGATAATCTATTATTTTACCTAATAAGTCTGATTTGCAATCGACCATTACATGACTGTGCTTAATATCATTGTATTCATGTCCTAGTTGATGAGTTTATCATCTTTATAATGATTCCAATCTATATTTATAGATCAATAATCCGATGTAACAATCCTGAACGTCATCAAGCCTTGAGGATTCCAGATATACTTAAGAATAAAATATAAAAATTTAATTGATCATCTTCAATTCAATAACCCAATCTTGTTTCGAATAAACCACTTTATTATCTTTCAAAACCCCTATCACGAATTTTAAATAACAAGATTTAGCATGATCAACTGTTAAGAAAATTGGGATATCGAATTTACCATTCTTCACCATAGACTTGAATAATCCTTTATTGAGTTGAATCTACTTGTTAAGACTAATGATTATGGCATACTTGTTTTAAAATCTTATCCCTGTTAGCAATCCAATGATGATTATAAAGATTTGGGATAGTAGATAAGTTATCTAAATAAGCATAGAGTATAACTTCCGAGTTGTTCAATAACTTGTCATTGTTTGAATAAACCATACCTTGAATATTCAAATTGAACAATTCGTTAATCTTGATTGGATATAGGTTGGCATTATCTTGCGGTATAGTGGGTGATATAATCTACAAGTCAATTATCAAGATTACTTTGATATTTATCGAATCAAAATCGTTAAGATAAGGGAGTGGTATTGAATTAGAGTAGTAAAGTTCTTTGATAGTTGATAACTTTATTGGTTCATTAGAGAAATAAAGGTCTTTCAAACAATCAATCCAACCTACGCGATCTTTCGTTTTGTTAATTGATTTCATCAAAAGTAAATTGACGGATTGACTAAAAATAACCTCAAATATAGTATACTTTTCTGGTGTGTCTTTGATGAGCTTTGAGAAGATAGATATGAAAACCAATAATTGATCTAACAAAATAAAATCGAAAATTAAAGATTATAATAGATGCATTTGGGTGTATAAAGATGAAAAGGATATTTTTCAAGCATTTTCCAATTTAATCCTAACGATTCTACTGCTTGTACAAACCCTATGTAATCCGATATCTTCTGTATCATATCCTTGACCTTTAAATATAAACACTAAAATCGAGTACCCGAAATTCAAATACAAAGTTAGTAACTAAGAATTGAGAAATTTCATCAAAATTGACTATATCATCTTTATTGATTAATTTAATTAGGTCTATTATTTCATTGAACAATTCATGTAAATCCAACTTCAAATCAATAAAGAAATTGATCAAGATAGCCAGATTTTCATTTATAAATATCTTGGGTTGAACATTCTAAACAAAATTTTGTAAATGATTACATTAAATAATAAAGATGCCTCACTTGTAGCCTTTGAAGGAGACTCTGATTTTGATAAATTTTCATTTCTTAAATGCCACAATCTCAAGAAACTCATATAACAATAGAGGTTGGTGTTAATATTTATCTAGATATTAATTCGATAGATCACTTTCTCCAATAAAGTATCCAAAACCAATAATGCAACTGAACTTAAACGGGTATTGTGTAAAAATTGAAATAAGCCTTTAAAATTCTTATTGTCTAAAGCTTCTAAGCAAGTTTCATTTGAAATTTGGTTGTTCATCTTAAAATAAACATCAAAATATACATAATCGATCTCTATCCAATTTTGAAACTTGGTTAGTCTTAAATGATCTTTAAACCATTCATACATACATTTTTTGATTTGGATATTTTCTATAAAAATATTAAAATAAAAGAGGATACCAAGCTCAGAAGCATGGTCTAATAGCTCATAAGTTAATAGATTCATTGGATTTTGTTTGGATTTTTTAAAATCGGAGTTTGCTTCAAAAGTAATTTCAATAAATGATTTTACGTTCGATAATAGAAACTATCAAATCTGTTTCCTTCAACTGAATGTAAAAAGCTTTCAAGGTTTTACATAAAACCTAAACTTGAATAATTTAAATTACTATGAATTTCTTATTCTTGCTTTTTTCAGTTAATTTTGACCATTCTTTAAAAACAGAAACCAATGAAATGTAAGAATTAGTCAAAAGAAAATTGCATTTTTCTTTTTCGATTCCATGATTAGCTAAAATTTAAAATAATAGGGATACATTTATGTTTCAATACAATCAAAATAATTTGCCCTTTTAAAATGTTTTCCAAATCATAAAATTTCTTTCCAAAATCAAAATGGATTATCAAATCTACAATAAACTTCTGTTCATCACTTAACTCACCTACCTTATTGGGTTTAGATATTATTTGTTTAGCGAGCATCAAAACGGGAATCGACAACTCTTTTGTACATAATAAACCACTCCAATTCTTTAAAAATGAAAAAATAATGGATACTATGAAATAAAGTTGATAATCTAGATCCAAATTTTTCTTCAGTAAAAACAGACATTTAATGATGGACTTCATATGAATCACAGGAACATTTATATCTTTATTTGATTCAAATTCTTTTATACAAGAACATAAAAATGTTGTCTATACATTAGATAAAGAGAAGTACGAATTTATCCAAGGAATTTACATCTTTAGTGTGGATTTGGTAGTAAATATAGAGATTTAACATTGAAGGAAATAATTCATTATCAAGTAAGTTATAATTCAACATGTTTTCATAATAATCGGTGCAAAATTTGAAGCAAATATTATCAATCTACAATATTAAAAAATCAAAATAATACCTTTTTAAAAAACAAATTTCTATCAATGAGGTATTTCATCAAGTCTACACATCTAACCTTGATTTCATTACAGTTACCATCTAAATAATAAATCATTTCATAAAAAATACGGTCCAACATCAAAAACAGTTGTTCAATCAAAACTTGGGTAACCTCAATATATTCTTCCTTATCTTTTGATTTGAGTACAACTTCAATTAAATCTAAGGTAACTCTTATTTCTTCATTATGGTCCGAATTTAACCTTTTAATAAGCCTAAAAGAGAAGTTTAAATTAATATATACCCATGTTGATATTCTAAACGAGCACAGAGAGCATCTTCAAAACATAATAAAGCTCTATATAAATGAATTAATTGAGATTTTAAAAGAAACTTTAAACACCAAATTCTGGATATATGATCGTTCATGTTTAATAATCTTAAAAATCGGTTAGTAATTTCTTCAACATTAATAGAATTCAATTTCGTTTTAATTAAGCTGAGTATAACCACAATAATGCTCTTCAAATAATTATCATTACTAACGAAATACTTTAGAAAGTGATAGAAGGTTACCTTGTATTAAAACAATCGATTAATTTTAATATAATGTTGCTTTTTAATAAATTGTTTTTAGTTCGATTGATTAGAGGATAAAATTTGTTGATGGCTTCAATTTGCTTCTTTTTATCGTTAGTACGTAGTTCGGTTTCTATTTCTATCAAAAAGCTGTTTCCTAACTCATCCATTGTACAATTTTTAATTTCTTTGTAAACTAATTTTTGCATACATCATTTATTTACAAATAGTAGAAATAGCATTCATTACATTAATATTAATTAAAAATTTATTTTATTGTATTTTTAGAAAAGCACAGTGTTGTAAAAAATCTCATTTAAATGAAGACATCAATGGTTTATTTTAAGGATTACAATCAGGATTCAGCTCTAAATGCTTTGAATAAGAATCCGCTCTGGACCAAGACTTATTGCAATTAGTGCAAAAGAAACGTTTAAAGCCATAATGAACCGAATTAGTATGCCTAACTAAATCATGCTTTCTGTCAAACTTCTTGCCGCATTCTTCACAACTAAACTTCTTCTCTCTGTTAGGAAAGTGAGTCATGTAATGACTTTGGACGTTAAACTTGCGATTGAACCTTGAGGTACAATCAGGAAAACCACAACAGAAGATCTTTTCACCATTTTCACAGATCAAAAAGAAACTTTCATCCTTATTCATTTTTGTTTTCCGCCTCTTTCTAATTGGCTTTTCCTCATCTTCATAATCGCTAAAATTATCTAAGATTTGAGCAGCATTAGTTCCAAAATCGGGAACGAAAAAATAGTTATCAACTACTTCATCTTGTTTATTAGGGATATCATTAGGATTGATATGGTAGTCCGGGAGGTTGGGGAAGTAGACAGTATCGTTGAAATTATTCTGTGCAGCAGTTTCATCAGCATTAGTTTCATACATACCGATCTCTTGAAACTCATTAGGCATTACAGTATTAGTGATTAAGGGTGTGCTGTAGGAGGAAAGAGAGACCCTATTATAACAATCTAGTTGGTATAAAAAAGGTGTTCTTGGTGTTGATCTGTGTTCTGGGCTATAATCATCAATTACTGGCGATAAGAATTCGTTCGCTAGATCGTTATTGGAAATACAACTAACAGTGATAGTTGTATTATCGCTGTTGAGTACTGAGTCGTAATCCATCTTGGAATTTTATCAGAATTTTTTTTTGTTAGTTCGGCTTTTATATTCGAAAAAGAATAAGTTGTGTAAACTATTTAGTTGGTTTGTTTCACACATTTTAATTATTTTTTTTGAATTGTTGATCTTTTTTGAAGGGTAGCAAACATTCTTCATTTTTATTTCATTTCCTCTTTTTTGCAATTTGGCATAATATTTTTGAAGCCTCAGTTATAATTCTAGAATACACTGCCCGTCAAAAGTGATTCAGTGTTTGGAAAAGTCGAACTTAAATGGTAATTCATGAATGAGTAAGACTTAAAGCAAGCTAATACTCATATGGTAGATAGATACAGCCTTTTTCTATAACATTAAAAATATTATAATTATGTTTTAAATATTGATAGAGTTATGATTACTTAAAGTTGAAAGTAGGTGATTCAGTATTTTGGCGAATTTTTTAAAAAATGAAAAATCAATAGATTGTGTGCCCGCCCTTGGTTTTTCCTATCTGTTTGAGACTTCTAGGCTTTGAACTAACAAGCTTAAGACATAGTTCAGCTGAAATATTGTTCCATATATTTTGAATTCTCTCCAAAAGTTCATCTTTGTCTTTACATGGTGGTCGAATTTTTAGCTCTCTTTTCATATGATCCCATAGATGTTCAATTGGGTTAAGGTCAAGAGATTGTGCAGGCCATCTCATTACATTTATTTCGTTTCTTTTGAACCATTTTTTTATACTTGAAGTTGTATGAGAGGACGCATTTTCATTTTAAAGACAATTTTAGATTTGTCCAAGCCATACAAGTCAATTGTATACATCAGCTCGTCATCCAGAATAGTCTCATATATCTCAGCATCAACACTGCCATCAATTCTACAAAGACATCCAACACCTGATGAAAGCATACATCCCCAAACCATAATTGATCTACCACCGAATTTTTTTGTTTGAATAATATTGTGATCTCTGAGTGATTCCCTGATTTTTCTGAAAGTTCTATCACGTCCATCAGATCTCTCTAGATTTACTTTAGTCTCATCTGACCATATAACCATATCCCAGTCCTTATTTTCCCAATTTCTATGTGTTTTTTCAAATTCTGATCTTACTCGACGATGAGATTTTTTTTATTGTGGGAATTTCTTTTTGTATCTAAATACGATGTTTCTATGTTTTAAAGTGCGCAGTATAGTACTCGAAGAGGCGGATATTCTTGAATAGGTCTTGAGTTCTTGCTGTTTTTCTGTAAAGATGGAGCATTTACCACTTGTTGCTAATCTTCCAATATATTTTTCATCATATTTATCTAAGACCCGAGGACGACCTATTATAGGCTCTAGAGTATTTTTTAACTCTATTTATTACTCTGGACACTGTTGCTTGTGAAACTCCAACAATTTCAGCTATTTTTCTTGAAGATTTTCCATTTAAAGCAGTTCATTAATTCTTGTTTCAATTTTCTTTTCATCATACCAAATAAGCCTTAATACCTTCTGCTAAGGATTTGAAATAAAAATGAACAATTTTGCGGTATTTTAGAATGTTCTAGAATGAAAATTTTATAAATTTAAAAAATTCGACAAAACACTGAATCACCTACTTTCAACTTTGAGTAATCATATCTTTATCAATATTTAAAAGATATCTATAATATTTGGATATGTTATAGACAAATGCTGTATCTATCTCCATATGAGTATTAGCTTGCTTGAAGTCTTATTCATTCATGAATTACCATTTAAGTTCGACTTTTCAAAACACTGAATCACTTTTGACGGGCAGTGTATTAGTGCATCATAGTGAAAATAGGTTGAGGAAGCAACTAAAATGGAAAGAAATATAGCTAAGAGCTATTTTATGGATATTAAATACATGAATTTATTTTCATTCTTACTATTTTATGCATCAAGAAACTAAAAGTTCTCGACTAATTCTATTCTTTTTGAAAAATAAAAACATTAATTTAAAGATAATTTTTATTTTAAAGATTTTATGTATAAATAGATTAAATGAAAACAGGTTTAAAAACAGTATAAGGAGCAAGATTAAATATCAAGAGGGAGGTAGTCCTAAGCCATATATAAGTACTCCCAAATAATCCACATTCTAACAACTATCCGATTCTAGCTTTCAATATTCTATGTATATTTTGATTAAAAACCTCTTAATAAAACATGATTTATGGTTTTTTGCTTTCAATTCCTTATAGACTTCGCTCACCTTTATCGAATAAGAACAATAGCAAGCCCTTTTTATAAGACCATTATTTTTTTTTGATAAATTTTAGCCTAAATTCTCTTTCATTTTTTCACATCAATTTAATTCAATCCTATTTATAAGACAGAGAATTAACTGGAGAAATATCAAAACGAATCCAATAAATTTCAAGAAAAACTGTTTTAAATATTTTCTTGTATAAAATTGTATTTATGTTTATAATCCACTTCATTTTTTGCAAAATTTCTATTTGGAATTATAATCAAGGCTTCAAAAAAATTTTCCCATATGGGACAAAATTTTTGAAGCCTCGGTTATAATTCTAGAATATTAGTGCATCATAGTGAAAATAGGATGAGGAAGCAACTAAAATGGAAGGAAATATAGCTAAGAAATATTTTATGGATATTAAAGTTGATAAATACATAAATTTATTTACTATTTTATGCATTCAAGAAACTAAAAGTCCTCGACTAATTAAAATAGAATTATGTTTCAAAAATTTTGTCCCATATGCTTAGGATTTGTTCTTTGTATCTGAATAATTCTAAGCTTTTGAGGGGGCAAAAAATACAAATCAAAGAGCGATATATATTAATTATTATCTTCAGTCTTAAATATTTACTCTATCATTGATTTTTTTCCTGCTACGTAACAAGATTCGCGGTTTTGGGAAAATCATACCAAATTGACATTCAAATCGATCAAGCATTTTTGCTAGAAAATTGAAATATTATAATAAACTAATTAATTCAAAATTATGTGTTTGTTATAAAATTCCAGAGATCATTAGTTTTTTACGATTTGGTTAAAATAGCTATTGTAAATCTAAAATCTCAAAATTTTTAAAGGCGATAATCATTTTCTTTCAAAAGAAATATTAAATAAAATTTCTTTTTGTTCATTTTTAGTCAAAGAACAAGACGAAGATGCTTTATTTTCTTAGCTAGATGTAGTAATCACAGAAATATAAACTGCTCATCTCACTAATACAACTTTAAAATTTTGATCATTTATGAAATCGCTCAATTTTGTATGATCCATAGAATACTGCGCATATACAAATGGATCAAAGTTTGTTTTTGCAGTAACAGAATTGGATGAGTTTTGTAAAATGTGTAAAAATACAAAATGGATATGGGAGTTTATTTTTGTTCAGAGTAGCCCATTTATTAAATAATTGGTTGATTAAGAGTGAGAATAATCTAGATTCATTAAAAATTTGTTTGAATTAAGAAGAGAATCAAAAGGGGACTACTCTGAATAAAGTGCCAATAAAATCTTATTTATTTAAGTTCTCTAAACTATTGTGAGTTTTTTTAACAAGAGGCGAATCTAATCTCCAATCATTATCCAGATAATCTAAAGTTCTTTTAGCCTTAGGTGTATAATGGACTTGATTTTGATGAATAGTGGAGACATACTCTTCGTTGACATTTCGAATACAATCCAATGCAAGCACTCTAAAATCGTCTAAGAAGTCGAATTGATCAAAGGAAACAATGGAGTCAATAGAGATAGAAACAAACTTCATCAAGATTGTGTTGTATAAATTGTAATAGCTTTGATAATTCTTTGCTTGTTTCTTGTATCTTAGATTTCTATGTGTGATTTCTGTAATTTTTTGATCCATTTTTAGTATCATTTCTTGATAAACATTATCCAACACAGGCATAGTTCCACTTTCTACATTATTGGAAGTTAGAGATTGAATAGTACACTTAGCAGTACTAATAGAATGTTTTATATCGAATATGGAGTTGCTGATAACTTGATTATTGTCATTATGACTAAACCAATTGTTAAGAAGCTCCAATTGGTAGTAAGCATGCTCTAAATTGCTCTGATTCTTCGATAGATCAGAGTTGTGACAAAACCTCTTGTAATTTATAGCATTGATCTTTTCTCTCTCGCTATTAAACCCCAAAAGAAACTTATCCAACTCTGATTTCTGATCCAACAAATAACAAGATTCTATATAATCGGCATCAATAGCCTTCAATTGTTTCTTGACTTCTATGTTTTCATTCTTCAGCTTCTCTATCAATTTACTGTATTCTTTCAATCTTGAGTCCACAGTAACATTATTTTTGATAGCTTTAGTAACGATGTTTTTGGCTCGATCAGCATAACACAAAGTATTATAGCTTTCCTCGTGATGCACGCTAGAAGGACTAATACACACAATCATTACAGTTTTACAATTTCCGCCTAATGAAGGTTGAAGTAAATGAGTCAACTGACTATCTCTGTATGGTATATGCATTTTCTTGCTAGTTTTTTGACCAAGAGCATTGATACATCTACAAAGAGCTAAATATATAAAATAGAAGCAATTACCTAGCAATGATTTGTTTATATTCGCTCCTATAAAATTTTAATTTATTGATTTGTTTACCTTCAGTTCTTCTTTGCCCTTTATTGTTGCTTACACAAGCTCTTTCACTTCCAGCCAAGTCGATAATACTCAAAATAGCCGAAGTAGGTTTTATCTCAATGATTTCAGAAGATTGGTAAACCTTTATTTGTAGTATGGAATGAGAACGAGATGAAACGGAGTTGGCTTCTGTTGCTGATACACTTCTGTTGTTATTTCCTAAAAGTATAAGCCTCATAACATCTTCAATCTATAATGGTTATAAAATATTATTTACGGTTTCTGGATAATACTCGCTTAGCCCACTAACATGAATACCTTTTTTACTATCATTGGAAATCCTTAATGGTCTCGAATTCTTCTTGATAGGACTCAAAAGATCTCTAATAACTTCATTATATATTTCCAAAAAAGTCAAACTCAACTTGGTATTGACATCATTGTTATTTTTTATCTTATCAAATAGCAATTCAATTGTCAAAAATATTATTCCAGGATCTTCTTTAGTTCCACTAAAAATAAAATGAATGAAATTACGTTATAGTATGCGTTTTACCACAACCAGTAGCTCCATATGCAAAAACTGTAGAATTGAATCCATCCAAAACGTTTTGGACTAAATCTTTAGTTGTAAATTCAAAAACTTCATCTTGTGTAGAATCCTCTTTAAAAACTCTATCGAATGCAAACTTTGTATTTTTGGGCCTCTTATTGCTATTAGCAAAAGAATTACTATTAGTTCTTATTCCCATGAAATTCAAATACACAGTATCTTGAGGTGGATCGAAATATAGCAAATTATCATCAATAACTTGAGTGATTTTTCTAGGAATGTTCTTTCTGTTGACTTGATTATCGTTACTTTCCTGATATTGTAAATACTTTTCTTTTTTATTGAACGGTCTTACCCTTACCGCTACATAAATGGACGATTTTTTATTCACTTCCATTTGTTTTGATTTTATTAACTTTAAAAATTATTGGCTAAACTTTATGCAATTATAATTTTTTAATATATATTTAATGATGATTGTTTGTTTTTATACTTAATCGAATCAGGTAAATAGTTTCTTACTCGTCTATAATCAAATGACACTTTAAGAATTTTTATTTGACTTAATTGGGAGACAGCGAAATCTAATTCTGACTCGAAGTTAACAATCAGAAATTTTAGAATTTTCAATAAATAAAATCTTTTTTTACTATATCTCTTTTTTAAATGCATTTTTAGGTAAAATCATTCGCAACTTTTTGAAATGAAATACATACTCCCGAATATAACACATTATTTTGGTACCAAGGCCAGCTATAATATACCGAAGCATTCATATAAAGTTAACAATCCATTTCCTTATATTTTAAAGAAAATTATATTAGTATTTATTGTTTATAATTTTAATAGCTTTCTAGACATGGTAATTTATCCTTTAATTATTCAAAAGGTACCAGAAATCCTGTCTTAAGCGGAGTCAACAAAATGAATAACTTTTTTACTAAGATATACAAAGAAAAAATAAATGATGAATATAAATGGATAAAAAATAAAGTAATTTAAAGTTTTTATGATTTAGAAAAATTTATTTAAAGTGGAAGAAGCAGGTTTATTGAATAATTTCGGAGAAGAAGAATTATATTTTTTAGGAAGGCGTATTTATAATAGATACAGAAAGTTTTTGATACCATACAGTCCTTTTAAATATCATTTTCTCTCTTCATCTAGTCCAAGGTATTTTATATTATGATATTTCTAGATGTGGGCAATCTGCTTACTCTTTTGGACTAGGATTAGTGCAGTCGTTCAAAAATTCAAAGAATTTGCCATCACTTTACTTCGAGAGCATGACTGAAGTATTTAATCTGGTAATTATAGTATGTAGACGAATATTTCAAAATCCATAAAAATTGTAAGAGATGGAAAAATAAATACAATCACAATAGAACTATGGAAAAATATTATTATAATTCTTTAAAATCGATACAAACTAGTTTATCATTATCTCTTGGTATAGAGCTATCAAAGAATGAATTATTTTCTATTTATGATCTATGTGCTTTTGAATACGCGACATTTTACAATTCAGAATGGTGTACTTTGTTAGATGTTTATAAGATTGAAAAGATAGGATATTATTATGATATGAAAAAGTATTACGAATTTAGCTATGGGAATGAGTTAAATACTAGAATAGCGTGTTCATTGCTTACCAAAATAATGAATTATATCGAGACTGAGGATGAAATTGAATATAGGTTTCTGTTTGCTCATGCCGAGACTTTGATCCTCTTTTATACTTTATTGGTATGTATTTTTTTTACATTCTAGGGTTTATTCAAAGATAAGGAACCATTAAATTGGGATTGGAGCGATGACAAGATCAAAGCTAGAAAATTAAAAATGTATTCTGTGGCCCCATTTATGGCCAACTTTATGATCGAGGTTTATGATTGTAATAGAGAGATTTGTTTAAAATTTCTAAAGAATGAAGTTCCAATTAAAATACCTGGGTGTATTTACAATTCTTTTGGGCTCTGTAAATTGGAGAATTTGAAGAACCACCATATTGATAATATAGGATGTAATTACACTAATATATGCGATAACGTTAAGGATTTTTCGCCCATCCCTACTTAATTGCTCATTTGAAATAAATGTTTTGCAATAGCGTTCTGAAACCTTTTGCCCATTTAAGAAAAGAGGGTAGACTAAATTAAATTTATTAATTTTTAATAGAAATCAGATAAAAATATCCCTTAAAAATCGACAGATCTAAATACTTATAAACGAGGCAAAAACTAAAAATTAATATGAAACAATTACATTTCCGACAATGGCCATGGGTATACCAAAGACATCTTTTTTGATGGTATAACATAAAGAGCAAGTAACAAATCTCACATCATCAGTCTTAGACTCAGCATAAGTATTGATATGTGCGTAGGGAACTCTTGTTGGTATCAAGATATTGCAAATAATCATAATGGATAGCTCAGATGTATCAAAAGCATGTTTGAGAAATTTTCCCAATATCTAACTGACGAATCATCATCCATCAATTGATAAATATACTTTGACTGATGCATCAAGGCATCTAAAACCCATCCAGTTAAGTATAAAAATTCGGCACTCGCATATTTGATTTTGCAATCCTTTTTCATATTAATGAAGGCGTGCAGGAGCTTGTTATTTCAAATTCCTAAAAAATTCATTTTGTAAATTACCAATAACTTTCTTTGGAAAGACAGTTCTATAAATACCAAATCATTATTTGTGAGACTAGCAATACGAGAACTAAAAGATGGCCGGAGTTTATAAATCGCTTTGCAGACCCTCATAGCATTTTCTTTGGTCTTTTTGTTCTCAGCATACTCAATAAGTTTTTAATAACCTGGAAAGTAATTATAAGGGTCATCAGAATATGGGACAAAATTTTTGAAACATAATTCTATTCTTTTCGAGAAGACAGAAGGGCTAATAAATACTTAAAATATAATAATTTATAAATTTATTTAAAAAATAATAAATATACAACAATTTAAAATGAAAGCTAATTTAAAGATAGCGTAATATGCAGGATTAAATATCAAGAGGGAGGGTGTACTCGGCCCCTAAGCCATAAATAAGTACCCCTAAATAATCCACAGTTTTACAACTATCCGACTCGTGCTTTCAATATTTTATGTATATTATTATTAAAAAATCTCTTAAGTCTTGAGGCAAAGCATCTTTTAGGTGTATACAATGTTTCTCTAGTGTCTTCTTTTGATTCAATTTTTGGTTCAAATTCCTTGTAATCCTCATTAATTCTTGTAAAATAAGAAAATAAACAAGAACCTTTTATAAATAAGAATGAAATGATCTTTTTAAGTCCATTAAATTTCATTTTTTTTGATAAACTTTGGTCTAGATTTTCTTTCATAAACCTCAAAGAATACATTATTCCAGTGGATAGATTTAAATTCATTCTCAAATGCTTCTTTTAGCTCATAAACATTATTGATTTCATATTTGTAATCAATTGTTTTAAAAACCATGCTAAGTTTATCAAACATTCCATNTCAAATATTCCATCTACGTCACTCTTACCATGATGCTCACCAAAAAAGTTAACGGAGATATTGAGACTGTACTTATCAGATAAATTCTTCGCATTATAAAGGAACTCTTTAGACCTAAAATGAGGACCACAATCTGTGAATACATTGACAAATTCGTATCCTAAACCCTTTAAATGGCCAACTATACGATCCAAAGCCTCAGAAGAAAATAGTGAATCATGGGATAATATTTCCGATAATAGATTCATATAATGTCTCAAAACTGATCCATTATTTTTAAAGATTAAATATGCACCTAAACATGTGATCTGTCTCTTTTCGAAAAAGTCCTGGCCAACTTCATGACCACCATAAGATAAATTGAAATTTTCCTTATAGTCAAGTATAAGGATACAGGACTTGTCACTTAAATTATCTTTTATAAGATTAAACTGTTCTTTTTGATTTTCTACCACCTGAAGATGCATTTGATGTATTTCTTTGGTTCTAATAAATTCCTCTTTTTCTTCAACACTTAATGATGAGTAATTTCTTTTTAATATGTTTTTACTAAGCTCACAAAGTCCACAAACATCAGTCCACTTTTCACCTTTTTTATAGTTTTTAGGAAAATATTTTATAAATGTCCCATATGTAATATTAAAATTACCATCATTTATATATGATCTATAGATCTCTTTTTTTTGATTTTTCGAAATATTTTACACCATTCTCATGCGGGGATTCCCTCGAATACTTATTTAGATATTCAATTATTTTACCCACTACAC
>NIPM01001669.1:0-16154 GCA_002738285.1 Holacanthella duospinosa
GCTAATCTTCCAATATATTTTTCATCATACTTATCTAAGACCCGAGGACGACCTATTATAGGTTCTGGAGTATATTTTTCAACTCTATTTATTACTCTGACACTATTGCTTGTGAAACACCAACAATTTCAGCTATTTTTCTTGAAGATTTTCCATTTAAATCAAGTTCGTTAATTCTTGTTTCAATTTTCTTCAATGTTCTTCTTGTCATTTAAATAAGCCTTAATACCTTCTGCTAAGAATTTGAAATAAAAATGAACAATTTTGCGGTATTTTAAAATGTTCTAGAATGAAAATTTTGTAAATTTAAAAAATTCGTCAAAACACTGAATCACCTACTTTCAACTTTGAGTAATCATAACTCTATCAATATTTAAAAGATATCTATAATATTTGGATATGTTATAGACAAAGGCTGTATCTATTTATTATATGAGTATTAGCTTGTTTGAAGTCTTACTCATTCATTAATTACCATTTAAGTTCGAATTTTCCAAACACTGAATCACTTTTGACGGGCAGTGTAACTTAATTTATTATAAAAGATTGTCAATCATTAAATTTATACGAAATAATTATTAATATTATCTTATATTTTCTCCATAACGTATTTTTCACCCAATTCGAAAAAACGGGCTTATAGACTTGTTCTACATAAAAAGATTTATCAGTACAACTATTGAAAAGCAATTCTCCTAGAAGGCATCGAAACTACAAGTAAAAAGAATTATAAATATAAAATTTGTAAGTTTCAAATAACACTATTTGAAATACACAGAATATATTATAAGCCGGTATTTGATAATATCAGGCCTCGATATCTATGGCAAAGGCGATGATAATCAATAGCTTAAGAGAAGAAATAATTCTAGACAGCAGGATGATAAGATTAAGTGGCTAACTACAAAACATATACTGACTAAAATCTAAGAAAGTTACGGGACCTTTCTTAAACAGCTCAACAGTTTAAAGATGTTTTTTCCTTTAAGACTTTTTATGATCTTTAAATAAACTTGTTTTAATTCAAAAAAGATTCAATACGATTGTGGTACAGTATATTGATCAATAAAGATGAAAAATCTCAATTAATATGATTTAATAGAATTACATAAATGAGTTAGGAAGCCCATTTATATGCATCAAAACTGGATCCTTTTCCATTACCTCTTCGTTTATTCTCAATTTCTAAATTCTTTAATAATTCAATCTCTTCATCGAATTTCTTATTCTGTAACCTTCTTTCATAAATCAAGCTCACAAACAACAGAATGATACCAGTACCAAAAATAAACACTACAAATTAAATCGAAGAGGGGTACATATTCCTCTAGTAATCGATTCCCATTTTAAAGCTTCAATTAACGGTTTAATTTCGCCAATTTCAATAGTTCTTTTATTTAATAACTCAGTTATATTCATTATAGTCCTCTTGTGTTGGTCAGTAAGCTCTTGTTTATGTAAATTTATATCAATTTGAATTTCAGCTTTCAAAACATGCATCTCTTCTTTCAATTTCTGGCTCAAACTTTCCACCTCTCTTAAGATGGCCGACATCTCGCTTTGTAATGCAGTAGAATCGTTTTGACTTAGTATTTTTAGCTCGGTTTTTAATTCTGATAACGCAGTACTGAATAGATAATTGCCATTTTCTAATTCTTGCGGCGTCAGAACTTCATCTCTGATAACTCCTACACTAAAATGGTTTATTGATAATATGATACTTATTATCAATTAAATTTTTCATTGCCTTCATTAATATTACAGATTGATTTTTAGTGAACCCATTTTTTGTTAACATATTTTGTACTTTATAAGTATCAAAATAATATTTCGTATTGATTGACCTGACATTTTTCATCTAAATTTTCAATATCTTGATGTGTTACTTTCAAATATGATGGTTTTAGAGCCTTAATAAGCATAAATTCAATTCCGCCTGATGTTGCGAGCCTGAAGATTTTCGATCAAACGAATATAAAACTAAGTAAACTTTCCCCCAAAATAACGCAGGCAATGACAATTTTTTTACAATATTGTACTTTTAAGATTATTTGATGCATTCATAGTTCATTTGATTGTAATCAATCTTTAAACGAAAAGCAAACAAGCGAGATTTAATTAGTATAAAAGATAGGAAAAAGATAAACAGAGATTTCACCAACAATAACTAAAGCAATTGAAATAGTCCATATAATGCCTATAGTAACATCAATACAATTTAGCCCAATAAATATCTCAATTTGTAAGATAAACATCAAGAACCAACCCAAATAGCGGTGTAACTTAGTAATGTTAGGTGTATCATTAGTACTATGTCTATATCTAACATACATGAGAATACTAAAGAAATATTGGATAAAAAACAATAAATAGATCACGTAAGTTAATTTGCTATGAACATTCTTCGTTGTGTTATTATAATTGTTAGGACTTGGTGCTATCATTATGCCTGTTATTCCCATCAAAATTGATACTATACTTATTATAGAATGATACTTGAACCATGTAGATGAAAATGAGAGCCGATAACTGATGACAAAAAGGGCTGCGAACAACAGCAAATTGCAAGAAACAAACATGAAAGCGCCATGAATTATAATCATTTTGAAATTGTCTGATTTTTGGAGTATTACTTGAGTTATATTACCATTATCTTCTAATTTTCCTAATCTCGTTTCTATAGAATCAGAATTGACCGGCACACTAGAATAATACCAAGTCCATACAATCTCTTGATTGCCTTCCAAAGTATCTCTAATATAATTATTTCTCGGTATAGGAATTTGAATAATAATAATGGACTCATCAAATTGCACAATATGAGCTTGAGGATTAGTGATAAAAAGTTGATCATCATTTGGTGAAAATCTCCATTTACCTATTATATAATCTGATCCATTTGCTGCTTTTCTTATAGTGTTTACATCTCGTTCCATCTTACTTTTATCAACATTGTTCGCGCTTATTCCGATCCAACCAAATCTGAATGGATGTTTGATCATTATTTGTATCTTATCGTTTTCATCAGTAAAATCAAAACACAAGTTTTCTCTTACACATTTGGATAGGTATAGACCGAGAAGTAATAACTGAAATAACATAGTGTAGCTTTAATTAGAATTGTTAATTAAAATCAATGATATTTTGATCAATTACCAAAAAATCTTGATCATAACCCTTATACAAGTCGTGGTTTTTCAAAAATTATGATTTTATTTGAAATGTTTCTTCAATTAGAGATTAGAAACTGCTCTATAAATGCTTGATACTCACTTAATTTGCTATATACCTATAAATTGTCAATTAGGCGAGGGATTACTCCGGGTAATAGGCCTCCACATTCTTGACCCCAACTGACAAGAGCATAAATCATGAATTTTTTATCTTTGATAACGAATAATGGACTACCACTATCACCATTGCAAGAATCTATAAACAAAAAATCAATTATTGAGGAGATAAACCTTTTTGCCCTTCATTAAATCCTGCACAAATCATAGTTTCTGGATCAATTGCTTCTCCTATAATAGAGTACTTCTTTTTACATAAGTCTAGATTATAAATAGGCAATTTTGTCTCCATTAATACACTTGAATAATTATCAATTAAATTCGTCTTTCCCCAGCCTATTAGGATGAATAATTTATTAATAGGACTATCTTCATCATATGAAGGAGTTTTAGTTAGTGTTTTATACATGATTTCTACTCCTTTAGAATAATCCTCTTTTAAATCATTGATATCAAGCTTGAGTATAGCTAAATCAAACTGATAAGACGTAGAATTAAATTTCGGATGACTAAGTACCTCTTTTACACCAACTTCCACGCCTTCTTCAATTGTGAGATCATGGTAATTTAATTTCACTCTCAATGACTTGACAGGGAATATCATACAATGAGCTGCAGTTATTAATATATCTTTTCGTACCGGTATGCCTCCACAAATATGTTTGTTCATAACTTGTATCGAACTCATAAACGGATATTTATGTCTTGGTCTAACTTCATAGCCCCCAATGATTTTAGATACTCGGTTGAGATTGAAGCTGTAAAGCTGAGATATGGTAAGTAGTAATGGCATTTGTAGGAGTTAACTTTCCTCATCGTTATAGTTTATTGAAGGCTGATTAATTCTTTATTGGCATCAATAAAATCCATTTTACACCCAATTGTAATCCAATCATTTGGATCAACAAGTGTTCTGCACCAATTTTTTAGCATTCAATCAATGATTCAACTGTGTTAAGAAATTCTTTAATCACAATTGTTAAAAGTGAGATTACCAATTAAGTGGATATCCACTAATAAACATTGGCTATGTCACGAAATTGTGCGTTATATCAAAGTTTAGGTAAAAGCGCTCTGTAAAGATATACATCATGCATAAAGTCTACAATGGTATAATAAAAAGACTATCTATTTCAAACCAAGATCTATTCTTTCTCCAACACAAAGGCCAAATAAACCCCTAAAAAATCAATTGAGGTGATACCACAAGCCTCCCATTCATCTTTTGAGAATTCCAAATTATCATCTGAGATAACTCTCATCCTATACAACAATTCATTAAACTCAGCATCTTGACAATAATCTTGGAAAATCTCGTGAAATGTTTTTTTAAACTTTAGTTTCAGTCCAAACTCCTCGCCAATCCTATCAAATCCACATATTTTGGGTATACTTTAGTAGCGTTGGAAAATGCACTAAGAATTCGGGACAATCTTCTATTGCATCAACCAAATTAAACCAATATTTAGAACCAAATAAACTATCTGGCCTCTTATCAAATTTAATCGTATAAACTGAATTAGAAAAGCTTAACCCTTCTGATTGTTTCAATTTCTTCCTAAACCAAAATTGGTCTGGAGAAGGTACATGATTAAATTCGAATTAGGTATAGTTGCTATCATTTTACCTCCTGATTTCAAGTTAGAACTTATATTGCGAAACATCATTTTCACTTTAGCCTCTTCCTCAAAAGCATAATGGAGACAAAATTGTAAACTAACGACATCAGCTTTGAAACCATTTGGAATAAGGTGTCCAATATCGGTCTATATCAAATTGAGAGGAATAGGGTGATACACCAAAGGAGTCAGCTACAAAGAAAGTTGCTTGAAATTTATTCCCGTTTAAATTATTATATCGTTCTTTAGCTTGTTCAATACTCATTTCTGCAATATCTAAACAGTCAATTATTTACAAAAACTTTAAATACCTGTACCAACATAATTAGAAATCCTAGCAGATCTCCATTTTTGTAAATCACCACCTTTACCACAACCCAAATCCAACACTTCCGCTCCATGACCAGAGGAGAAAGGTGGACAGAATTGGTTGATTAATAACGCTTTTACCCAATTATTATAACTTCTTAATTTGATTATTCGACTTTGAGATCGTTTTTCTAGCCCCAATTCAGGTCTACTATTATAATGTTCGGCCACTTCTTTATTCACACTTTGATCCATAAAGCAGAAAGTTTTGATGATTGGGGTGAAAAGATAAGTGGAAAATATATTATATTATTTAAACAGGTGAATGTAAACCTAGCTTCGTGTTGAACTCCAATTTTGATCTTTTTTGAAAGCGGATATAGATGTGTTTATCATGCAATTTCACTAATTCATGGATGAAAACAATTAAGAGAGGTGAACCGAAAGCTAAAGACAAAAACAACCAAGATAGACTTTTCATAATGGAATTAATATGATGGATTCCAATTGATAATGAGAATAAAGAAGTTATCAAGATTTGTATTAAGATTCTATATACAAAGGTTAATGATTGAAGAAGGTTACATGGTAACGGACGTTAGGACCCATGTTTTGTTTTTATAACAAACGAATTCCAAAATCGATAATGTGCGGGATAAATAAGTAGCCGATATACAAACTAAACAAAAAGATGGAATTAAATGAGTACCTATATGAAAGACAATAAATATGCATAGTATATTCTGATAATGAACATATTTCCATTGATCATAAAATGTTTCCTTCTGAATCTCATAAAACGTCTTGATCAACCTAAAGTCCAAAATCAAACCTAATGGAGAGATACGATCGAAACATGAAGGTCCAAACCAAGACTTGCGGTAACATTCTTGTAAGGCCATAAGTAAGGAAACGATAGAAATCTTCAATAGGATCGATATTTTTACCCACCATCGTAGTCATGGTGTTGTTCTCATGAGCATTAGCTAAAAACGATAATGCCAATAAAGGCGACATAAAACAACCCAGCCAAATAATATGCAGGCCATTTAGAGGAAAAGGAAGATGTAATAGGATAGAGACGATGATGAACATTGATATTGATAACCAAAACGATAATAAAAACGCCGATCCCTAAATACAATTGATTTATTGGGCGTTACTTGTCTTATAGAATTCAATATCCTTCTAGCTTCTCTAATAATCTGAGTCAGTGCGAATAAACTAGTATCTCTATGAAAAAAAAGGGAGCAAGGCAGACTAGAGAGCGCCGATCCAACTGACAAATTAGAGTATATTTTTTGCGATTCATTATCAGTGGCATAGTTCTTAAAATCCGGTATAATTTTATAATACAACGATTCGACAGCAATAGCTACATCAGCCTAACACAAAACCAAATCAATTAGGGTTAAGAGTATACGGCAGCAAAAGCATGAGAATTTAATATATTAAGTGAATTACCAATACAACAAACCACTTCTCCATACTCTTGAAATATTTTGATCATTTCTTGAATCGATTCTTTACGACAATCCGCAATTAGAGAAATTTGAAGTGGTATATCATCGACATTCTCAATATGATTTCTGATAGATTCAATACCACGAGGTAAGCGAGCTTTAATATAATGATCATCGAAATCCTTATCATCATTTTCGCCCGACAAACGGATGCAAGTGTTCCAATCAGTTTCTAATCCCAATCGTTCTGCAAATGCTACATTGGATTAAATATCCATCATAGAGATTACCTTTGCTTTCACGTTCTGATTTATAAGAGAAATAAACAAATCTAATACCTGCCAATTTCAAATCCTCAATAAAATCACAAATATCCTATCAAATCCACATAAATCCCTTAAACAAGGGTATACCTTTTTTGGTTGGTGAGCAAAGGTTGCTAATGATAAGAATATTTGATTTCTATATTTATAATTAATAAATTCTTCTTTAGTATCATGAGAATTCGTAAGTCCATCAAATTCATCTGCAAATCTAGCCTTAATCCCATTCCTACGTCTAATACGAACAACACTATCAGTTGAAACATCCGATGATGGCGAACCAGGAATTTTATCATCTTGATCACTTAACACTATGATATCTGAAGAATTCAAAATCAACTCTTCTAGTGATTGGTCGAGATTAATGTATTTGAACGAAAAAGCAACACATTGTAAACCATTCAAAACCGCATTTTGATAAAAATCGTAGATCTTATTTTCCACCTAAACACCAAACATTCAGGGGATGAGTGAGAAGTACATTATCTGTTAATAAGCTTAACCCTTCTCCATCCCAAAAATCCGTACAAAAATCCAAAACCTGTTCTAAATGACCATACGATATCAACTGGTGATTATCTAAATACCCAAACAAAATTAAAGATCGAGAAACCTTCGTCATCTTTAATCAAATTGATTATAATCGTTGGTATTTCAACATTATATTTCTTGAAAACTGGATTATTGATTGAATAATGATAAGGTGATAAAATCCAATTCCGTTTTATTTGTTTATAATTATTAAGAATCGATTTCGAAAAGCCAATCTCTCTTGAAATCCTACAATGACAACCTTAAAACATTAGAGATAAGCGAGAATGAGTAGAGATTTACTTTGTCGGGCAGGCGAGACAAAATCTTCTAAATCATGAGTTTTAAAATTTAAATGAGGGTAAGCATCCTTAAAAACGGACTTAAATTGATAGGAGAAATGGCTATTGAGGAACATATTCAATCCGACAGGCTTCAAAAACCTAAGAGAGTGTTAAAAATGTGAGTTTGTGGTACGGTATATATTTCTCCCAATCTTGGTCTTCAAATCCTATTCCTGTTTGCAATTCCACATCTTCAGAAACATCTAATAATATAGTTTCTTCTTTATCATTAAGAAATAACAACTGCTCTACTTGAGGGAAAGGCTTAACATTTAAATGAGGTTAAAAGGGTACTGATGAAAGTGTTTCTTCTTTATCAAGTGAACAAATTACGGTTGTACTACCTAGTGATTCTAACATACTAGATGATCTTGATAAAGTAATATAATCAGGATAAATATTTAAATGAACAAATTTCCAAAACACCTTACCTACAAAAAATCCAATAAGAGGGGTGGTATACGAAACGATATTTCGACATCTTTAGTCGGTGAAGGTGCTTCTGTATCAAATTCATCGATATCCTCTTCATCTTGAAATTCTTCTTTCGACTTTTGTAATGCTTCCAACATATTCAATAGATATGAATTGCCATATGTCCTAGCTATAGCCCATAAGAAAGAGAAACTAATTGCAAACAGAGGTAAAGAGACATATATTAATGAGACCAACAAATTAATAACGAATTTATCCATACTAATCTTTTCATGGTGTATTATTAAATGGACGATCTTGATTACCAAGGTTATTGATGTTAGTATTAATGTTAATCTTTTGCTATAATAAGTTTGGATTTTCTTTCTCTGTTTACTAATTATTGACTCCGGTCTTTTTTGTGAGAAACATTCCAACAAAATATTTCTTAATGAAGTCTCCAACAAAAGGAATCGAAATCCGATCTCCTTAACATAGCCCTGATTGGAATGAGATACCGTGATCATATCTGGCTTGAATACTTGTCCTCGCTTTAATATCAATTTGGCGTATTTTTCTTCATTGATTAGTTGCATATCACAATAAGCAGTAAAACCAAAATATATCTCTACTATATCGCCTTGAACTGTTAAATTTATAGGTAAAGTAGTTAGACATTCATCGCGATACACTTTGACTAACGAAAATGTGAGGCAAGTAGGATATTTAAATAACTTCATAAATAATAATGTTTTTTTTTTGTTTACTTTGATGCGATTTAGGCGGTTTTGTTCTAATATAGTTGTGAAGATTTGTATTCGATTATGGAATTCTTTTTTCGTCAGATGGGCATCCCAATAAAACAATAACCAACCGAATAAGAAGAACAAAAACAACACCATCCCCTCAATAAAGAATTGATTAACCTTAAAACTTAATCCAAACAATAATATAGAACTTAGAAGAAGATATAGGGAACTTGATTCTTTTTTAATATAATTCTTTAATACTATACAGAAATAAAGTGTTTATTAGTTACTATAAAAGCAATCAAATTGAGGTTTGAAGTTATGTAACATGGTATAAATTAAATCAAGTATAATCCTATCGAGATAAAAAACTCAGAAAATACTTATTAGCAATTTCGTTAGTCAAACCCTCTTTATTAAAGTTTTCTCGAATAGATTCAGATAATGGTTTCTTGTTTGTATTATAATCTTGCGCTTTTTGAGTAAATAATAACGGCGTTTGTTGACTGACTCTTGACATTTTGTATCAACTTTTTGAAAAATCAGTAAATGTGAATCAGTTTTTGAGTCAACCGAATGCATTCTTATGAGTATTTATCCAAGATAATCTTATGGTCGAATGTTTTTTAGAAATATATAACTAAGATAATATCTTGTAAAATCAATAAGCTTTAATCTAACGGAAATTGTATTAGTGGTTTATCATAATTTAGCTAAATCTACAAATAACTTGTTTGTAAACTTCATGTTATTTTTCTAAGAATAAATACAACATTCTTAACTATATTATAACGCTATAACTCTACTGATTGTTGTCCTGATTGGAAAGAATTAAACTGATTTCAATCCACTGGTAACATTTATTTACTATCATTTTTTAATATGACAGCAAAGAGAAAGACATGAAAAACTAATTCCATCAATATTATAATCTTAACAAGTCTATAAGCCCGTTCTTTCGAACTGGGTGAAAAATACGTTATGGAGAAAATACAAGATAATATTAATAAGTATTTCGTATAAATTTAATGATTCACAATCTTTTATAATAAATTAAGTTGTAATAGTGTTTTTAGCTTATATATTAAAAATTTAATATCTCAAACTCCTATAAAAATCATTCTACCTTTATAATATGGATTATTATATAGTTTAACACAAACTATTTTTTGTAAAAATAATGTTATTTTTTTGAATAAGAATGTAAAATAATATTTAATTTAAGATCTCATGATATACTGTATTTTTTTTGTATACTTTAAAGCTTCCATCCTTAAGAGTACCCTGATTTTGAGTATTTATTATCTGTACCTTTACTTTATCTCTTGAAACAGCCCTAGAAAAGGCAACATAAAGCTGACCATGTGAGAAAACAGACTTAGGAAGATATATACCAACATTATTAAGAGTTTGACCTTGTGCTTTATTGATTTTAATAGCAAATGCTACTCTAATAGGGAATTGTTTCCTTTGAAGAACAAAAGGCAAGTCACTATTAAATGGCCTCATTATTATTCTAGGAATAAATACTATTTGATCTGTTGACGATCCACTTAAAGATTTTGCTAAAATAACATTAGGTTTTAAATCAACAACTATTAATCTTGTGCCATTACAAAGTCCTTCTCTAGTGTTTACATTCCTAAGATAATCTATATTTATTAATAAAAAAATTTATATAAAGAACATTTAAATCTTCTAATTAAAAATATATAAATCTTAATTAGATTAGTAAAGTTTAATAACTTGTATAGATTCTTAAATTGTATTTCTAAACATAATTATCATTGATGATATGTTATATATATAATTTATCTTTTATTATAATCTAATTGTTTAAGATTGATAATTTAAAGATTTACCAAATATATATAAAAATTAAAAAACTTATTGATATCCTTTTTAATTATCTCTAACAATATTAAATTCTTTTTTAAGACATTTGAATCCTTTTCTCATAAATTAAGTTTAAATGTTTTTGTTTATGAAAAATTTTTTCTTCGTATTTCAACTTCTATAAGTGTTTTGGTTGAAATAAATTAAGAATAAAAATGACACGTGATCAAATTTACTAAAACGTTAATTACTCTAGAAGAAAAGCTTTTAAAATATAATATAGCCTAAGACACTCTCTAGGAAATTCTCTGTCTTTTGGTATAATTTTAATGTTATCATCTTTAATCCTCTTAGTGTTATTGAGGGTCACATACACATACACACAAATTCTCGATTTTAGTAATATAGATACTCATAAAAATTTTGATTCATATATGGGACAAAATTTTTAAAGCCTCGGTTATAATTCTAGAATATTAATGCATCATAGTGAAAATACGTTGAGGAAGCAACTAAAATAGCAAGAAATATAGCTAAGAGATATTTTATGGATAATAAATTTGATAAATACTTGAATTTATTTTCATTCTTACTATTTTATGCATTCAAGAAACTAAAGTTCCTCGACCAATTAGAATATAATTATGTTTCAAAAATTTTGTCCCATATTTTAATCATTTATCCCCTCTTTACCAAAATTTCAAATGATTAAGAATCTCAGAAAATGAATGATAGAGAGATCAAAAATATTTGCGAAGGCAATAAAAGTTACAATAAAGAAGTAGAAAAGCCCATTGACGATATTCTCATAGAATTAGCAGATAGTGTTATTGTAACAATCATAAAACGAACATTATTTGATTTTAAAGAAATAAAACAACTTTCCAAAAGAATTAATGAAATTTGCATTCTATACCTTAAGATAAGTTTAAAAAGAAAATTTAGATATAATAACCTAGAAAAATTTGGTAAGCTTGTTCGATGCGCTGAAATATTTTCTTTTGAGAAACCCAAAATCAATTATAATTTGAACGAGCCTTATTTTACTAATATCTCTTTATTGAGTGCTTATGATACAGATATTACGGATATTATAGATAAGTATTCTGTGAATATAAGAGCAGTCGATTGTGTTTCTAGAGATAAGAATGGTCAATTATATTCATCTGAGTCTAAGACGCCTCATTTATGTTTCGATTCATCACACATTTTAAATATTGTTCAAGAAAACACAAGTATAAAGATAAAATCATTATATATCAACAACTTAAAAGGAATAATAGATTTTGAATTTAATCCAAAAATGATTATAAAAGAAATGTTTTTAGGAGTCGATAATAACAAAGTAAACTTCAATTTCGATGGTATAAATGGGTTAGAGTCTATAGGTCTTGTTATGTTATCTTCTGTTGTCTGTCATCCGTTATCTTTGATGAAAAAAGTTAAAAGAATAAAAAAGCTTTCAATACATGATAAAAGAGCAATTGAAGAAACTGAAAAAGAGAAAATTGATCTGACCCGATTTATAAATCTTAATTATTTAAGTTTAATTCTTTATTCTATCGACGCTACATTTGATATCCTCAAATCTGAGATGATGAAGTTGACTAAACTTTATTTGAACAAAGTCGATAGTAAGCTTATATCTTCGGTCCATATTAAATGCCCCAACTTAAAGCATCTCTGTTATTACAGTCAGTATACCAATCCCGATATGATGTTACTGAAGAATATACCTATCAAATTGAAAAGTATTTCTTTCAAGGAGTTTACCGAAAAAGAAATAATCACAAATTTATATCCCTTATTACGCCATATCACTTTAGATTCTGATAATATGTATATAAATCCTCTTTAGTTTCCAAATATTAGATCTCTAACTATAAATACTAATCGACAGAATCCCTATGAATTTCTTTATCCAGTTTTAGAAGCTGATATAACAGACTTGTTTATCCGAGATACTATTAGTAGATATGTTACAAATATTGACTTTAGTGCATTGATGGGTGCTTTTAAGAAGCTTAAACATGTTTCTTTGTTTATTCTTGATTTGAACATTCCTGGTAGATTTCAGTCGTTCAATAGGTTTTTTAATTCTATGAAATATATTTATCATAACTCCTTGGATCTTGAAGTATATTTGAATGATTGTTACTTTATAGATGAGGATATTGCTGCAAAATACTTTATTAAGAGCTATTTTGAAATTAGTTTATCGTTTCCGCGCGTAAATTTTTATTTATTTGGCATTTAAATGCAATGGATTTTAAATAAAAAATATCTTCCTAGATACATCTCGGGTTTAAAACTATCATATATGTTTTATATATCTAAAGTTTACTTTATTCAAAAATTTTAAAGGCAAGAAATTATAAAAGAAAAACCATACCAAAAGATTAAAACATTTTTAGCTTGGTCCAAATTTCTAAACAATAATTGTTTTAAAATTTAACTTATATTTCAAATAAATTTCTTTTTTTAATTTCTTCAAACTCGATTAAATCATCATGAAATCTGTTAGAAGCTGCTTCGTTAGATTTCAAATTTCTAAAAAATAAAATAAAATTAGAAACTTGGTGTTATTAATAACCTTTTTAATTTGATAAATTACATAGGTTTCAAACTGTTGAAGGCGCTCTAATTCCTTAAAAAGAATAAATACATCCTTATTAGATTTTTTACAATTTATAGCCAGATAAGGTGTGGTCTGTTATTCCTGTCAAAAAACTAAAATAATAAGAACCGTAATATTTATTTTAAAAATAAATGATGTATATAAAATACATTTAATTTAATGTTTCGTTTTTAATTTTTAAAGTGTTTATATACATTTCTCCTCGAAATGTGGAAGGACATTTTGGTATTTTCTTTTTAACTTTAGAAGTGATTATTTTAGTAGGACTTCTTTTATAAATAGAAGTACTTATTTCTTCTACAGACTTATGTATAGTTTTTGTACTTATTCTTTAAATCGTCTTTTTAAAATCAATATTTTCGTTAATAGTGGCAGATTGGATTTGTTTTCAATCGTTCTCATTCTTTAAAAATAAAGGTTATTAAAATTTTATTGCTTTAATTTAATAAATAATAATAAAGTTTATTTAATGTGTGTGATTTTGTGTTTCAAAAATCACATAATTTGTCTGTATTTAAATTTATAAAATTGGACAGGAATAACGGACCACACCTTATTACTTAATATCAAGTAGCTTTCTTAAATAAAATAGCTCCAATTTAACAATCTCTTTCATAAGCTATAGATTATAAAAATATGGGATACTGCTTGGTTATCAATGGATAATGAAGCTGCTTTGTCCTTTAAGAAACCAGCCTTCTGAGTTTTGAGAGCATCTCCACCCTAAACTTATCAGATGCTACTGTTGGAGTCCAGGCTGCTAACTATTAATTAGTCAATCATTAATTGATTAATTAATTAATTAATATTATTATTTGATTTTTTATTTAACACCTTGTTTTTTACAAATAAATGTTCCTTTTTACGAATTTGATCTTTTAATTCTGGAAACCCGTCAGCTACCTTTTTCTTTTTATCAATTTCAGCTTAATAATAAACCATTTATATTTAATTTTTTTATAATAGGAATGGAAAGCATCAAAGGCCTTATCAGACTTTCGACACATCTCGAAGAGCAGAGTGGACATGTTTCACGACATCCAATAACACATTTCAAAATATTAAGATTTAGTTGATATTGAATACTAATCCGTATGAAATACGTGTCCATCTAAAAAGCAGAATAATCATCTACATTTAGTGATTGAACAATAACTATTATCTATTATGTGGTGTTTGATGACGTCTAAACAAATTATGCATTCCATTTTCTTTAAAAATTTAATAATTGAAATGGGCAAAATTGTCAATTGTTGTGTTTATATCATCTTTAGTTAATTTTGATTTAATGATTGGTGGATCTAACCTTATTTCATAAAATTGCATTCTACAAATCAAAAGATCACATTTTACTGTTTGAGAGTTGATAATATCTTTTAGATATTGTTTAATAAAATATCGATATAATTATTTAACGGTCTGGATGCAATTTTCATGTAACACTTTTTAGATGCATTTTAAAGATGTTTTAAAGCCATGTTACTATCTCAATTAATACGATAAATTCATGGGTATTGGCCATATTTTTACTATGCATATTTTGGAATATACTATATAATCTCTAACAACATCAGAATCCATTTCACTTCAAATATTCTTCTTTAACGAATAACAATTTTAATACAGATTGTCCATTAATATCTATCCTAAGTTGTATATTAAAACGATATCTAAATATAAATATTATTGAAAAGAAGAAATCGATAATATAACCTCAGAGTTCTTTATTAATATTCTTCTCCAACAATTTTCTACAAAAAAGCACGATTAAAATTGAAGAATTACTTTCTAGCTTCTAAAACCAGTTTTCGTTTTCTTTCTTGTAGAAGTTTTTGTCTAACTTCTGAATCATCAGTCCATTTAGGTTTAGTTTCTTTATTCTCTATATTTTCTTTAGCAGCATTATATTTATCCGACAAATTAACACCAGAAACATTAGCTGAAGAAGAAGCTGAAGGCCGAGCATTATTTTGTGCATCTCGAGGAATCATATGTGCAGGCTATAAAATTGACGTGGGTGGATTACTAAAGGTAGAAAACCATCTCTCATAATTTTCTCCGCTGTTGCTTCTACCGAACCAGTTAGAGCTAAATCAGCTTGAATAGCTGCCGTTGAAACATCTGGAAACATTGACTTAACTGCTTCAACCTTTTTAACAAATAATAAATAAATGTGAATACCATATCGGGCGTAACTTGTCTTCTTCGAGTAGTTCCTAGTGTAGCATTTCGTTCATTATTGGTGTTCGTTGTGGGATTGGTTCCTATATAAATATTGGATTAGGGATTGATTACCTAATACCCATCGAAATACTAGAAATAGTAAGACCACGGTGACCAAAACTGTTATACTGTCGCTCATTCAAAAATTTCGAAATCGGAAATTCCAGATACTTGAATTTTGGTTAAAATCATAAAATTGCTCATAGTTTTCAAAATGGAACAAAATTTTTGAAGCCTCGGTTATAGTTCTAGAATATTAGTGCATCATAGTGAAAATAGGTTGAGGAAGCAATTAAAATGACAAGAAATATAGCCAAGAGATATTTNACAAGAAATATAGCCAAGAGATATTTTATGGATAGTAAAGTTGATAAATACATAAATTTATTTTCATTCTTACTATTTTATGCATTCA